>JAQNDB010004255.1:0-24687 GCA_029204045.2 Tillandsia leiboldiana | reverse complement strand
CATGAAGTTTGATCTTTAAAGCACGGTTCTCGTAAGAACCTCAAGCGTTGCTTCCTCAACTTTAAATAGCTTGGCCATCTTCTTTGCTTCCGGAAGAAGTGTTGATATGCCTCAACGAGTCTTCTTCGTCCGAATCCCCCTCAGTTGATGACTCTCCGTCGGATGTGATGTTGCATGCAAAATCAAAAAATTAGAGAACTAATAAAAGATGACAAGCAACAAATTAGAGGAGGGAATTTGAGAAGCATGAAAAGCCAACAAACTGTATCCTTTGTCCTCTTTACTTGATGCCGATTAATTTCGGAAGTAAGAATCGTCCCCAAGTAGTAGTTGCTTGCAACGCCTTCTTTTTATATGATTTCTTAGAAGGGAACAATCGTTGAAATATGGCCGTAGCCTTTACATCTATAGCTTTGTAGGACCCCTGAACCCCTTGCAGCTTTTTCCATGAATCCACTGTGCAAACACTGTGATGGTGTATCTGGCCCATGGGGCATCAAAGGGATGCCACAGATGGACCCTGTGAGCTTTGGTTGGCTGTATTGGCCTTCGGCTGCTTTTGCAAATTTTAGGAAAGGAATTTGGCCAAATAGAGGGTGGAGTTGGATTCAGCGCGGAAAAACGCTTGAGAATGGCTTTTTGTTTGCCTAATTCTGAGTCCGGATGCCCAAAAGCGGCTCCCGGAAGTTGGGCAGTTTTTGGTGTTTGCGGGATGCCTCCGGCAAATTTTTAGAGGCGGATTTTGGCGAAATGGACGTCGTTTTGGAATCAGCGCGCGAAAACGGTCAAGATGGGCTATTTACTTACTGTTTTTTGGGCTGCGGTTACTGTTCACGCCGGAACAGTGTTTCCGGCGATCGCCGGCGGCGGCGGGCAGCGCCGGCGGGCGGCGGCGCCGCCTCGGGCAGGCGGCAGGCGGCGGCACAGGGCGCGGGCAGGGCGCGGGCAGGCGCCCGGGAGCGCGGGCAGGCGCGCGGTCCACCGCGGAGGTCGGTGCGCCGGGGGGCGGGCCACGTGGCGCTTTGCGGTTGGCCGGTGCTGCAGACGCGGTCCACGGAATTTGTGTCCGGGTGCACGGTGGACCGGGTGGGACACGTGGCGTGAGGTTATTGGTTCGGTGCTGTGCTCCCGGTCCACGCAACCGGTGGGAGTGGGTGGCCGGGGGGCAGGTGGCCGTACGGCGGGGCAGGTGGCCGTACGGCCGGGTCAGCCGCGACGTGCGCGGTCCACGGCGCGACGTGCGTGGTGCACGGGTTGCCGGGCCACGTGTCGCGTCGCCATTCGCTGGCGCAGGTGCACCGGGTTGCAGTGGGGGCCCAGGGGAGTAATGGGCTGGACTGTGTGGTGGACCGGGCCGCACTGTGCGCGCCCGAAAGTTGTGGGCCGGGCCGCACTGTGCGCGCCCGGAAATTTCCGGGCGCCCGAAACTCGGGAACTTATTGGGAATATCCCAATTGTTTTCCTCAGCCTATTTAAAGGCAACCCGAGCCCCTTCCTTTGCCTTTTCTCTCAACCCTTTCACTCTCTGCCCGAGCCCCCTCAAGCAAAGTTTTTCACCTCTAGGTGCTTGATCTTCCTGCCAAGTTCTAGGATTTTGGAGGCTCGAATCCCGAGGTTCCCCATTTTACGGCGCGGCGCGACGTTGCATTCCTGGGTTCTTCTTCGGCGCGGGCGACAGTGTTTTAGCTCCCCTGGGCTACCCCGAGATCATTTTGCGGTGATTCTTGCGCCGGCAGACTCCTAAGAGGTAGGACTTCATCTTTCGTTTTGGTCGCGCTTTCTCGTTTCGAGGTTTCGGCACGGATCCCGAGGCAAACAGTGACCCCTTTTTCTGTGTGGACTTCCTTGACAGCAGCGGGGTATTTTGGCCATATCTTTGCACACGAGCGTTGGACGGAAACGAGTTTATACAACTTTTCCATCTACGGATCGCAAGGGACGCGCTCGTATTTTTATTGGATTTTTGTGAGATTTACTTCGAGGTGAAAAATTACTGTTTTCTCAGTGAACAGTGCACAGTTTTTAGCACAGATTTTTGTATGAGTGTACCCCCTTGCCGAATTTTATCTTGACTTACCGAACTCGGATATGGGGCGTGCAAGGTACCGTTGCGAAGCTATCGACCGCGAGGATCGCTGTGGTATTTTTCTTGGAATTTTCTGGCACTTTCTGCAGGTGATAATTTAACAGTTGTGAATCCGAGGTGTAGATGGTGATGAGAGCAATAATTGGGAGCCTAAGTGTAATTAGTGAGCTTTGTATTTGTACCAGGAATATTTCGGGTGTGCTAAATTGTGGGAGCAAGGATTTGGAGTTTTGGTATTTTCTAGCTGTACGGACTTGGACAGTTTGCACCAGGTGGGTGGTTGTTGTACTCCTCTCCTTTGTTATGCCACCCTAGGAATATCAGAGTACCCCTGTTTTGATGTTGCTGAATGCGTTAATTGGTAGACTCGCATGCTTTAGGGAGCAAATTATTGGTTATCTAATCCATGAAAAATTATTGTTAGACTGATTACTTGTTTTAATCGCTTAATTTCTGGACTGTATGCTTAGAGACAAGTGATAATATTTGAGGACTGCAAAACTGATGATTATTCTTATGGAGACTGTCACCCTAGCTTATGTCACTTTAAACTGCTATTCTCGGAAACTGGACAAAACTATGAGTCAATGCATGATTAAATTGGTCACATGATTATGTCATCATTTACTGCTATACTATTTTGGGACTTGACTTAGGAGAAACCATGCATTTATTCTTTTCTCCTCCTAGTATTGACACTTGCGGCTTAGTCGCTCAGGTTCGAGCGTGTGTTGGACACTGTAGTCGGGGTATTGGGGATTGGGACAGGTTGGGTTTATGTCAGGGTGTTGCGGCGACCACGGATCTTGGGTGGTTGACCGGCTTATACTATTGCATCAGATTGGGTGTTTTGGGGGATCGGGCTTTCTTTAGTGAGGGTTTTTCCCCACTTCATTGAGTCTCGATCCAGTCCTGCTATATCAGGTTACTTGTGGTTACTTATTTTCCCTCGTGTGGGTCGCTCCCGACGAGTGCGACTCCGGAGTGCGCGGCAGACAGACTTGAGTCCTGGGACTCCTTTTGCTTCGGTGTTATGCGTAGGCTGGCATACCCGTCGCGGCAGAGCAGGCAGTGCCAGTGTCCACTGGCGACCAGATTGGGTTCCTTTGGACAGGCTTCTTTATACTGATGCATTCCTTTTCCCATCCGTGTTGAGTTATCATGTAGAGGCATATTAGGATAGCATTTTATCAGTTGCTCCATTTATCTACACCCCCTTTCTTTTCCTTTCCCTTTTTGCCTCTGATCACCTGGTGGCATATCTGAGCTGAGGCTTTACCCACTAGGGGAGGCTACTGTTTATGGTAGTACTTACCCCCATATTTTTTCTTGTTCTTTTTCTCTCCCCTTGTTTTGCAGAGTCCTCTGTGGGAGTTGCTGGGCCGCCAGCAACTGATCGGGGCAAGCGCATCGCGGACTAGATAGAGAGCCTCCCGAGGGTTGTAGCTGGAGCTTTTGGGTACCTGGTCTTCTCAGACAGCTTTTGTTTATTTCTTTTTGGGTCTGGCTTTTGCCAGCTGTTGTATTTAGTGGTGAGCTGGGAGAGACATCTGTATTTTATTCCACTGTTGTACTCTTTTACTTCCAGCTTCTGTCTGAGATACAGTAGTTTTAGTTTAGCTCTGATTATTATGCTCTTTTATTTTTATTTCTTATCTGAGCAGGTTACCGACGCTTCGTGTATGTGGGAAATACCGCATGCACGGCGGATCTGTAGACGGGCCCGGGTTCCGGTTTACACCCGGGGCGTGACAGCATTAGATTTCCCCTTCGAATTCATCTTTTTCTTTTTCTTTAGAAGGTTTTGCAAAGCTTTTGAGTTTAGAGGATTTAGAAACCCGATGATCCTTTAGATGGTTTCGAGGATGAAGATCTATCGGTTCGATTCTTCCAAAAATTCCGACGAAATTTCTTCGTGATCCGCGCGAGTTGTTCTTCAAAATCGACAATAGATATTTCATTGTCGGAGTTTGATTCGCTATCTTCTTCTTTCGTTGATTTGAATCCAATTTCTGCATGCTTAGAAGAAGATTTGGAAGAAAATTGATTAGTAGGAAAAGTCATTTCGTATGTTTGTAAAACACCTACTAATTCCTCTATTCTCATGTCCATCCGGATGACTGACGGTTTTCAATGGCGGCAACCTTTGCCCTAAACCGTTCCGGAAGAGTCCGAAGAACCTTTCTTACAATTTTTTATTCCGGGATCTTTTCTCCTAAATTAGCACATGTATTGATTATATCTTAAAGTCTGATATAATAATCAGTAAACAATTCATGCTCATCCATATGATTAGAGTCAAATTGACTTGTAAACATCTGGAGCTTTTGAATTTTTACTAGACTAGTACCCTCATGTGTAATTTGAAGAATATCCCAAATCTCCTTTGCAGTTTCACACGTAGAAATACGTGTAAACTCGGTTGAGGAAAGAGAATTAAATAAAGCGTTCATACCTTTCCCGTTGTAAGAAGATTTTTCGATCTCCTCTGTGGACCATCTAGAGCGACGTTTTGGGGTAGTAGAATTTTCTACTTCCTCAATTGGATGCACCCAACCGTATTCCACGGTTTGCCATACCCGCTCATCAATTGCGATGAGAAAAGCTCTCATTCGAACTTTTCAATAAGCATAATTGGTCCCATCGAAAAGAGGAGGTCTATAAATATTAGCACCTTCACCCGACATGATAGAAAAACCTAAAGCCCGCTCTAATATCAATTGTTGGTTTTATAAGGATCCACAAGGATCTAAATAGGTTCCATCAAGCACCTAGAGGGGGGTGAATAGGTGTAAAATGTTAAGGAATTTGTTTTTGGCGTATTTCGTGAAAGTTTTAAGTCTTGAAGATTGAAGATGAAGAAGTTTGGATCATATACCTCAATCTCAAGAAAGAAGAATTCAAAAGGATCAGGTACGTTTAACTAATTATTTTTGATGATCCGAATACTTCGTATAGTGTAGAAAACACTTGGATGAATTTTTAATTGCATAAAAATCAAAAACTGGACATGGGACATGTTCAGGATCCGGATCAGGCACGGCAGTCCGGATCCCGAACGGTGTTTGTTCATACGCAAATCCAGTCCGGATCCAAGTCATTTCTGATCCGGACCCCGAACATGGGTTTTGCTGAAATGTATGAACAGTCCGGATCCAAGCTATTTCTGATCCGGACCCCGAACATGGGTTTTGCTGAGATGTATGAACAGTCCGGATCAGGCATTTCAGTCCGGACCCCGAACGTCTGTTTTTCTGGAAATAGTCTGTCTCGTTACGACAGTCCGGACCGCCATAATTCCAGTCCGGACCGTCGTCCTGTAAAATTCCAGAAAAGGTTAGTTTTTGATTCTTATCCTCTTCCAACGGTTTCTAACCTATAAATAAACCCTATGATTCATTTTCTAGGGCAAGCCGAATAAATCAAAATACGGCCATAAAAAGAAAAATCCACCTATAGAGAAGAAAGGAAATCAATAGATTTAATCCTATGTTTCTTCATCTATATTGATTGATTTGATTCTAGGTTTTCATACTCAGATTTTGAGTAGAATCAAATTAATGAATACTTAGATGGTATTTCCGATCTATTTCTAATCTAAGTATTCGGCGGATCATCACCACCCAAAAACAACGATTTTCCCAAAATCGGCGCGTGGACTCGCGTGGCCTTGTGGGTTCAAGGTGCTACCGCTCTCGTGGATTCGGAGCGAGGTACGTTCGTGGATTCGAGACGTGCTACTGGGTGAAGACCGTGGATTCGGTCGGACGTCGTGGACTCGACGTTGGACGCCGTGGATTCGGCGTTGGACGCAGATCGTGGATTCGAGAAGCGTTGCGGAGCGAGCGGAGAAGATCAACTCGGAGCGTATGGAAAAAGGTTGAGTCGTCTGTGAGTGCGTTATATCACCTTTGTACGTGTTATAATCTTAGTTGATTTCACCGTGTTATCGGTCCCATGGTTTTTTTACTCCTGGTTTTGGAGTTTTCCACGTAAAAATCTTGCGTGTTAGTTTTCATTTCCGCATTGGGTTTTATTGCGCAAAGATTTTTGAGTGTTTTATTGTTTACACCTATTCACCCCCCCTCTAGGTGTTTTTTTTCCCTATTTAGATCATTATTTACATAACCCGACAAGTGGTATCGAGCGGGAATAGGGTTGTAAAACAATGGCTGAAGGTGGAAACATCAACAGACCCCCCGTTTTTCGATGGAACAAATTATGCCTACTGGAAAGTACGGATGAAAGCATTTCTTATTTCCATCGACGAACGGGTGTGGCAATCTATCGAGTTAGGATGGGCAAATCCAACTGAAGTTATTGTTGATGTTCACACCATCAAACCTAGGTCGAAATGGACCAAGGAAGAGATAGACTTATCTTCTTACAATGGCAAAGGAATCAATGCTTTATTTAATGCCTTGTGTCAAACTGAATTCTCTCGCGTCTCAGCATGTGAGACTGCGAAAGAAATCTGGGATGTTCTTCAAGTTACACATGAGGGAACTAACCTTGTGAAGATTCAAAAGCTGCAAATGCTTACGAGCAGATTTGACTCTATTTTCATGGCAGAAAATGAATCATTCACAGGCTACTATACACGATTGCAAGACATCGTAAACACATGTGCTAACTTGGGAGAGAAGATTCCAGAATTTAAAATTGTAAGAAAGATCTTAAGAACTCTTCCTGAAAGATTTCGTTCCAAGGTTACGGCCATTGAAACTATTAAACACCCGGACGAAATCCGTGTAGAAGAATTAGTTGGTTCATTACAAACATATGAAATGACATTTCCTACTAACTATTCTTCTGGAAAAGCATCTACTTCTAAGTCTTCAGGTTTTGCGTTGAAAACTACAAAAGAAGAAGACGTGGATTCATCCTCCTCAGGCGATGACGAGAACCTATCTATGGAGGACTTTGAGAAGCAGCTTGCTCTCTTGACAAGAAATTTTCGCCGAAACTTTCGAAGGGGTAATTCAAGTAAAACTTCATCCTCCGGAAAGTGGAAGAAAGGCAAAGGTTTTTCAAGCCAAAAGTCAAGAAAGCAAGAAATTTTTTCAAAGGATAAGAAAAGCTTAGAAGGACAAGTCCAATGCTTCAAGTGCCGAGGATACGGCCATATCTCAACGGAGTGTCCAAATAAGAATCCGTCCAAGAAGAAGGCGATGCAAGCCGTCACTTGGGATGACACCTCAACGACAAATGAGTCATCTTCAAGTGATGAAGAGAACAACGCAACGACATTCCATGCGTCCACATCTTCACCCTTCATATGCTTAATGGCAAGTACATCCGATTCATTGTCCAACTTCACCCAGGTTGAAAAAACTGCAACGGACGACGAATCGAGTAACTCTGAAGGTGAAGATTTTGCTCTAGCCTACCACAGACTTTTGAGGGATTCAAAGAAACTGGCTAAGCAAAACAAGGGGTTGAGAGGGAGATTGCAGGATCTCGAAGAATAAGTAAAAATGGTAACTTCTCTCTCGACCGGTCTTGAAGTGGAAAGGGATAACCTGATAAAAGCAAATGCTTCACTTCAAGAGAAAAATGAGCATTTCGAGAAGATACATGTAATGATGATTGACAAAGCTGGTTACTTCTTGAAGCTCTACACCGAGGCCCGACAAGAAAAAATGGAGATGACAAAGACCATTTTCCAACTCAAGGATGATTTAAAGAGATTCTCTTCTGGAAGGAGCAAGTTGGATAAATTACTTGGTCTTGGTCAAACAAACCGATTCGGCCTCGGATACACTCAAACTGGAGACATTCCTAGTTCGAGTGGAACAGTTTTTGTGCCCCAGTCGGTAACTCCTCCTCCGACGACGGAATTCTCAGCATACAACGACAACAACCCTACCTCACCCTCTTCGGGATCGTCAAGAACAAAGGTATGTTTTCGTTGTGGTTATACAGGGCACATAAGAAGAAATTGCAAGAATGGAGCGCTAAGATCAAATCAAGCACATCTTGCAACTACTACCAATGAGTTCATCTCCCGCAAATCAAAGAAGGATCTTTCAAAAGGAAAGAACATTGGTAGTACATCAAACAAGACGACGACGTCAAGGAAAAGCGATGGATCAATCAAGACGCTTTCACCAAAGGTATCAACTTCACAATCATTTCCGACGTACTCCAAAACTCAAAAGGTTTGGGTACGCAAAGGTGAAATCTTCCCTTGTCTTGTTGTTCATACTTCTTTACACGCTTATGATAATTCGTCTTGGTATTTGGATAGTGGTTGTTCTCGTCACATGACCGGTGACAAAAACAGTTTTCAAACTTTAGAGAAAATCTCCGGAGGACATGTTGTTTTCGGAGACGGACGTTCTTCCAAAATTATTGGAAAGGGAACAATCGCTATTCCTGAAGGCCCGGTTTTGAACAATGTTTTATTTGTTGAAGGCCTAAAGACTAACCTCATTAGTATAAGTCAACTTTGTGACAATGGGTTCTCAGTTAATTTTTCTTCTGTAGAATGTGTTGTAACTGATAAGGACCAGGTATTCTTTTTAAAAGGGGTTAGATCGGAAAATAATTGCTATGTTGTTTCAAACAAAGTTTCTGAAAAATGTAACCTAGTTTCTTTGGATAATGAAACTGTTTGGCATGAAAGACTAGGTCACATGAATTTTAAAGAACTAGCAAGAATTTCAAATAAGGACGTGGTTAAGGGGGTTCCTAAACTTTTATTTAAAGAAAACATTGTGTGTGGTGGTTGTCAAAAGGGAAAACAATCAAGAGTTGCACACAAGAACTTGAACCACGTCGGTACCAAACGGCCCTTGGAATTACTGCATATGGATTTAATGGGGCCGATTCGTCAACCATCATTGGGAGCTAAATGGTATATTTTTCTTTTGGTTGATGATTTCTCTAGGTATTCATGGGTAACTTTTTTAAAAGAGAAAGCGGATACTTTCGACTCTTTTCATGAGGTTTGTCATCGTATTATGAATGAAAGAAATGAAAAGATCGTTCGTGTTCGAAGTGATAGAGGTGGAGAATTCATTAATTCTAAATTCATTGATTTTTGCACTTCCAATGGGATAAAACATGAATTCTCAGCACCCTATACACCTCAGCAGAATGGTGTTGTTGAGCGCAAAAACAGGGTTGTTCAAGAGATGGCGCGTGTGATGCTTCATAGCCGGAATTTACCGTTATATTTTTGGGCTGAAGCTGTGAACACCGCTGTCTATGTAATTAATCGAGTGTATTTGCGCCCTGGAACTTTAAATACACCATATGAGCTGTGGTTTAGTAGAAAACCGAATATCAAATATTTTCGTATCTTTGGGAGTCGATGTTTTATTCTGCGTGATCGCGAAAACCTTGGTAAGTTCGACTCTCGAAGCGACGAAGGAATTTTCATGGGTTATTCTACTAACAGTAGAGCATATCGGGTATTTAACTTGGAATCTAAAACGATGATAGAATCTATAAATGTTAAAGTAGATGAAGCTTTCCACTTTGCATCTGATAAATCTACCCTTGATATGTCTCTAGATGATGATACTCCTGTAAATGCATCTTCTCGTAATAACTCTTTCAATAAAGTTGATGCATCTAATGGTTCTTCAAGTGTATCTAATGTGCAGGAATTATCACATGTACCTCCGACTACTCCGTTACCGCAAACGTTACGCATCTCCAAGGATCATCCGGAATCTAACATTATTGGAGACCCACAAGAAGGAGTTAGAACTCGAAGACAGTTGGTTTGTGGAGTCGCATGCTATGTCTCCATGATTGAACCAAAGAACATCGATGAAGCTCTTCAGGATGACTACTGGATTGAAGCTATGTAGGAAGAGCTCCATCAGTTCGAACGAAACAAAGCCTGGGAATTAACAAAGCCTCCGAAGCAACACAACGTGATTGGTACTAAATAGATTTTCAAGAATAAGAAGAACGAGGATGGTACCATCATCAGGAATAAAGCACGCTTAGTTGCTCAAGGCTACTCTCAAATAGAAGGTATAGACTTTGATGAAACGTTCGCCCCGGTAGCTAGACTCGAGTCAATTCGTATTTTATTCGCTATTGCTTGTCATTTTAAAATCAAACTCTTTCAAATGGACGTTAAGAGCGCATTTTTAAATGGGTTTTTAAATGAGGAAGTTTATGTCGCTCAACCGAAAGGTTTTGTAGACTATAAACAACCTAACCATGTTTTTCGTTTGAAAAAGGCTCTTTACGGTCTAAAACAAGCACCGCGAGCGTGGTACGAAAGGTTGACAAAGCACCTATTAGAAAAGGGCTATACTCGAGAGGGAGCTGACCGGACTCTCTTTGTGAAGCATTATCAGAATAATTTCATTGTGGCACAAATCTATGTCGATGACATTGTATTTGGGGCAACTAGAGACAATGATGCTTCTAAATTCGCTGAAACCATGGAAAGCGAATTTGATATGTCGATGATGGGCGAACTGACATACTTTCTTGGATTGCAAGTGAAACAAAATGATGATGGCATCCATTTGTGTCAATCCAAGTATGCAAGGGAGTTGGTAAAGAAATTCGATTTAGAAAACTCTAAAGATTTTCCGACTCCTATGGGAACTAGCAATAAGGGATTAGGAAGTGAATCTCTTAGTGAGAGTGTAGACGAGAAGCTTTATCGCAGCATGATAGGAAGTCTACTCTATCTTACAGCTAGTCGCCCGGATATATCCTTTAGTGTTGGGATTTGCGCGAGATATCAATCAGCACCAAGGAGGTTCACCTGAAAGCGGTGAAAAGGATCATCCGGTACATCAAAGGAACTTTGAATTTCGGAATTTGGTATCCTATGGGAACAACGCTTGACATTATAGGATATTCAGATGCCGATTGGGCAGGATCTGTGGGATGATCGGAAGAGCACGAGTGGTGCATGTTTTTATCTTGGCCATTGCCTTGTTGCATGGCATAGTAAAAAGCAAAACTGCATTGCACTCTCGACTGCCGAAGCGGAATATATTTCAGCAGGTAGTTGTTCAACCCAACTCATTTGGATGAAAAGTGTGTTGAGCGACTTCCGAATTTCAGCAACTTCGGTAACGATTCTTTGTGACAACACAAGTGCTATAAACATTTCAAAAAACCCTGTGATGCACTCGAGAACAAAATACATTGAACTTAGATATCATTTTCTAAGAGAGCTAGTTGAATCAAATATTCTTCAAATCTCCTACATTTCAACTGAGGATCAATTAGCTGACATCTTAACAAAACCCTTGGATCTAAAACGATTTATTCATTTGCGTAAGGCAATTGGAATGCTTTCCTTGAAATAATTCATTTGGAAATCATTGCTTAGGTTAGGTTTTGTTTTTGTGTTTTTGTTCATTATCTATGCTTAGACATAGAACATTAATTGAGCATGTGTATTATTGACTTTAATAGCATCTTTTCGTTTATTTAGAAATTTATTATGCTTTGGATATCATAATAATTCATTTGATTCAATGATCATTTATGTCAATTAAATCATCTTTGTTTTGATCAAAGTCAATTTCTCTCTCAAATGATCTCTTGGTTTAGTTTTTATCTTATTTGACAATTGAGTCGAGTATGAAATTGAGATCAATTTTTGGTTGAATACTTTATATTTTAAATAATTGATAGCCAATTGAGGGGGAGTCAAAGAAAAAGTGTTATGCTCAAAAGATGTGGAAAGAGTTACATCCCAATGAGGAGTGTGAAAACTACCACCACATGGAGGAAAGAGCTACCACCTCGGTCGTCCGAGTACTGTGTGCAGGTACCACATGTATACCAAGCATGGTTGTTCGAGTTGATTAAATAAAATGCTTTTGGAATACTTGACTCTGTCAAATTCCAAGGTTGGTATAAGGTGGGGATTTTATTGAAAGATGCTCAAAGAGCCACTCCTTACAATAATTTGATTAGATATATTATCTAACTTATCTGGGATTTCAAACATCTATTGATCTTGGTATTTCATTTTCTTTACCAAATTGATGATTTGATAAAGGCATTACTCATAAGATCATGTTAGATGTGATTGAAGTTGTTCAACTTTAAGGGATTTAATTTTTATAAATTTTCGTTTCATTTGTTGGATATTAGT
Source organism: Tillandsia leiboldiana (assembly GCA_029204045.2). Classification (NCBI taxonomy): domain Eukaryota; kingdom Viridiplantae; phylum Streptophyta; class Magnoliopsida; order Poales; family Bromeliaceae; genus Tillandsia; species Tillandsia leiboldiana. Next base: position 12,508 of record JAQNDB010004255.1, on the reverse strand, counting down.
TGATAGATTTGAACATAATCTATTTCTCATGACATGAAACGATGATTTTATTTAAAGTTGACATGCATAAGTGCTTACAATCTTTTTCTGGATTTTCTAGAATTTTTCAGGAATTTTTCTGAAGAAAAAGTTTGGAGCCGATCCGGACTGGACAAGCCGATCCGGATCCCGAACGCAGATATTTCCTGCGGGTAGCCGATCCGGACTGGATTCACGATCCGATCCGGACCGCGGCTAGGGTTTTATATAGAACAAAAGGGTTTTGATTTCTTTTTACTTCAATCTTTTGTTCCTAAGTCTCCAGAGCTTCTCTCTCTAGAATTCATCCATTTTGGAGGCTTCCAAACTCAAGTTCTTCGATTCTAAGTAAGTTTTCTTGATTAAAATCTCGGTTTTTTCACAGTTTTTCATGTTTTTCCTCAAAACGTGATGAAAATTTTGTATCTTTTTCAGTTTTGGATTGGTTTTTGATCAAATTTCTTTTGAAATAAGAACTCTGGGTAGACTAGTTTTGATTATATGCTAGGTATTCTCCTGATTAACGAATTTTTAGGCTTCGATTTCTAAAATTTCGGTTTTAGGGCATATAATAGGAATTTTTGAAAATAATGGGAACTCGAGCATCTGTCAAAAAGGAACAAGCTGAAGCAAGTCAGGAGAAGATAAACACTGTTCCTCAAGCTGAGTCAGAATCAGAGGATGAAGAGGATTGGGAAATATTTTGTAAAGAATCAAAACAAGCGATGGATGACGAAGGTAGGTTCTATCTAGAGGAAAAAAGCTGACAACGTCTTCCTCGACAACCAAACATCCCACAAGGAGCAAGAATTCTAGAGGCAGAGGAACTCAGTTTAATGAACCACCTGCCAGAGAACGCTCTCTGCCTAGAGAATCTCCAAATAAACCTTCAGCATCCGCACAATCTCCTTCTCCCTCCAAAAGAATAACCACAAAAGCTGATATACTGTCTATGCAACGAGCACAAAGGAGAATGTCTGAAGCACAAGAAAGAATGTCGGCTGACATTCACAAGATGAAAAAGAACTGCTCCAAATTATCAAAAATGCTTAAAGGGATTCTACACAAACTGGACTGCAGTAGCTCAGAAGGATCAGAGTCTGACACTTGAACTTCCTTCTAACATATCGTTTTGTTGTGCAGGCTTAGTTTTCAGTTTTTCTTAGGTCTCTGATTTTTCTTGTTTTAGTACTTTTCACCTCTCCGTTTTGTAATTGTTTGGCTTCTTTTGTGACAAAAGGGGGAGAGAGAGATGAACAATGGTTTGTGAGAAGAACGTTAAACTTTGAACCTTGAACCTTGAAAGGTAAGTATCACAACTTTTGGTTTTGTATTGTGATTGCATGCATGTCTCGACTAACTATTCGACTAACTATTTGGGCATGTAATATTACTAACAAAGTTATGACATTTGGAATTTTATTGTTAGAAGATATGTCGATGTTTGATTGTGATCTTATTACATATCTGAATTCGTGAATGTCATGGTGAGTATAAACTCTATCTCTGTTAGGTTTTAAATGCTAAATATTCTTGAGGTATCTAACGATCTTTTTTTTGTCAAGAATGATTTCTTTTTGCAGAGAGTACAGATGTCTAAGTCTAGAGTCTGTTTTAGGAGTTTATCTCATGTGTTTATTTATTGGTTCTCCAACGTAAATTTTTGTTGTATGGTGATATCAACAAAAATATCTTTTTGAATTTTCTTGAGTGGATTTTTGTTTTGTCACGAAACCGCCAAAGGGGGAGATTGTTAAGGAATTTGTTTTGGCGTATTTCGTAAAAGTTTTAAGTCTTGAAGATTGAAGATGAAGAAGTTTGGATCATATACCTCAATCTCAAAAAAGAAGAATTCAAAAGGATCAGGTACGTTTAACTAATTATTTTTGATGATCCGAATACTTCGTATAGTGTAGAAACACTTGGATGAATTTTTAATTACATAAAAATCAAAAACTGGACATGGGACATGTTCAGGATCCGGATCAGGCACGGCAGTCCGGATCCCGAACGGTGTTTGTTCATACGCAAATCCAGTCCGGATCCAAGCCATTTCTGATCCGGACCCCGAACATGGGTTTTGCTGAAATGTATGAACAGTACGGATCCAAGCTATTTCTGATCCGGACCCCGAACATGGGTTTTGCTGAGATGTATGAACAGTCCGGATCAGGCATTTCAGTCCGGACCCTGAACGTCTGTTTTTCTGGAAATAGTCTGTCTCGTTACGACAGTCCGGACCGCCATAATTCCAGTCCAGACCGTCGTCCTGTAAATTTCCAGAAAAGGTTAGTTTTTGATTCTTATCCTCTTCCAACGGTTTCTAACCTATAAATAAACCCTATGATTCAATTTCTAGGGTAAGCCGAATAAATCAAAATACGTCCACAAAAAGAAAAATCCACCTATAGAGAAGAAAGGAAATCAATAGATTTAATCCTATGTTTCTACATCTATATTGATTGATTTGATTCTAGGTTTTCATACTCTGATTTTGAGTAGAATCAAATTAATGAATACTTAGATGGTATTTCCGATCTATATCTAATCTAAGTATTCGGCGGATCATCACCACCCAAAAACAACGATTTTCCCAAAATCGGCGCGTGGACTCGCTTGGCCTTGTGGATTCAAGGTGCTACCGCTCTCGTGGATTCGGAGCGAGGTACGTTCGTGGATTCGAGACGTGCTACTGGGTGAAGACCGTGGATTCGGTCGGACGTCATGGACTCGACGTTGGACGCCGTGGATTCGGCGTTGGACGCAGATCGTGGATTCGAGAAGCGTTGCGGAGCGAGCGGAGAAGATCAACTCGGAGCGTATGGAAAAAGGTTGAGTCGTCTGTGTCACGCCCCGGGGTCGAAACTGCGACCGGGGCTCGCTAACAGATCCGCCATCTGTACGGAAACTGCCGTACAGACGAAGCGTCTAGCCTGCAAAAGACAAAACTACAGCTACACAGATATCAGAGCGGATAAAAAGCTGTACTATAAAATTTTTCTCAACTACAAAGTTGCTACAACTCATAGCCTATCTCCCAAAATCAGATGATACAAATAGAAGTCCACCTATACAACATCTACGAATCCAAATGGGAGATAGCTAAAACAGGAAACATAACCAACTCCCACAATCCGGGATGGTACATCTACCTCTCTCTAAAGTAACAATGCTGGTAGGGAACTATCACGCGACTCCCTGTCCTCGGTCCGTCCAGTCAAGCTCGGCAGGAACGGAAGAAAGCCTCAGCAACCTGTCACCGGCAGAGGGTGTGAGAACTACATCCTACAGTAGTTCTCAGTGGGTACCGTCTCCAAGAACCACGGTCTGCCCACTAAGTCTACCAGAGGCATAAGATAGAGAAAAGACTGATGAATATAAAAATAAGCTGGAAAAGAATCTACAGCTATCATGCCTCTATCTACTATGCTCAATAAGAAGAGACTATGGATGATGGTATGCAGCCACTCGCTGCTGGCAATATGTCACAAGTACTACCCAAGACACTCTACAATGACACTTGCTACGCCATCACTCTCTCAGTGTATCACAAATCTCAGCGACTGCCCCACAGGGTCCAGTCGAGTCAAGCCTGCGCCCCCTGGTGTATCAACCAGGGTGTCCAAACGGACAAACTCGATATCTCACACAGTGACCCCATGGTAGCACGGCCAGGGGTATCAAGCGACCTCTAGTATATGAACTAGGCGCATCATCGCAGCCTCGTCAGGCTCGGTATCATCATCGCAGCCTCATCAGGCTCGGAATCATCAACGCACCCGGGGCGTGGTTTCGAGGGGTGCGACCCCACCAACTCAAGTATCTCATCAGTATCACTGTCTCACAAGTGGCTCCTGCAGGCTGTAGTCCTCGATCAAACAGATCGGTATCACGATGCTCAAAGCACAAACTCAGTCGGAGAACCCTCCACGACTCAATCTCACAACACAGACCCACTCAACGAAGGTACTACACAGCTGGGACCACCGTCTCTCCCAACGGCTCCCTCAACAACACCCCACTGAACTCAACACTCAACTCACGGCCGAGCTACTCCACGGCCAGATCTGCGAAAGGTCCGAAACCCCGGGAGACTAACACCTACGTCCCCAAGAAAGAAGCAGCCCTTAGAACCCAGATCACTCGAATCCGCTCGGTGGATAAGTTTATAAGAAACCATGTCATTTATTTCAGAAATCATTCGATCTGAGAGAAATCCATCTTATTAATGATTTTTAGTCTTTTTAGGAAAACCCTTTGAAATCAAGCTTTATGCCCAAACCTCGAAGGGCTAATGCCCTCGTCCTATCACACAAGAACCGACTCAGGCAACCTTGCGAGGCTTGGAAGAAACATTGGCTGACTAAAATCATGTATTTATCCAAAAAGGTTCTGGGTTCAAGGTCCAGCTAACACACGTGCACCACGATCACAACCTGGTGGTGACGAGAAGAACATCGGAAAGGAAAACCCCCGGGACCACCGTTTATCTGAAATGGTTCCCCAAAACACTAAAACTGGCCTAACCCAGCCACCAGACCCCACTCGGCCCCCCGGGCCCGAGTGCAACACCCGTCCCACAACACTCTGACCACTCAGCCCACTACCCGGGCGAGGAAACTCTAAGTCCCGAAGGATATGAAAAGTGCGGGATGTCTAAAGCATAAAGGAACCTAGCCCAAATTAAGGTTCACAAATGGTCTGGTCAAACTCAAGCACATATGACGGGGGTGCTAGTTAAGTTCCAAGAAAACACTTAAACTAGCATGCAATCCTATCACAATAGAATTAGAAGAAAGTCCGTAGACTTGGAGAGAAAACCAACCCACCTCAGAAAGCCACCAATTGCTCGTCGACACTTGCAATTGGCTCAGCGGCTTACCTGGCCTCCAAGGGGTCTGCACGCAACACGAAGCCCGATGCCAGAATCCGCACGCAAATCGGAGCACGCGGCGACCAACCACACGACAAGCTGCCAGAAGCGAAGAAATCGCAAAATCAATCCACACAGTCAAAACCGAGCATCCGACGGCGAAAAACAGCTTCCGTCGGCGAAAACAGCCTCCGTCAGCGAAAACCAGCGCCCGAGGGCAAAAAACAGCACGCGGCGGCGAAAACAGCTCCGTCGGCGAAAAACTGCGCCCGACGGCGTAAAACAGCACGCGGCGGCGAAAAACAGCTCCGTCGGCGAAAAACAGCGCCCGATGGCGAAAAACAGGCAAAATCTGCTAGCGAGACAGTTCGCGAAAACCCTGCGAAACTGCTCGCGAAAACCGCTCAAAATCTGCTCACAAACTGCTTGCAAAAACTGCTCAAAAACCGGCTTGCGAAACAGCTTGCGATAAACTGCTCCGTCGGCGAAAAACTGCGCCCGACGGCGAAAACAGCTCGAAAATCAGCTTGCGAAAATCCTGCGAAAATCGCTCGCAAAACAGCGGAAAACAGCGAAACCTGCGCGCGGAACCGCTTGCGAAATCTGCCGGCGAAAACTGCGAAAAACGGCTCCGTCGGCGAAAAACTGCGCCCGACGGCGAAAAACAGCGCGCGGTGGCGAAAAACAGCTCCATCGGCGAAAAATAGCGCCCGACGGCGAAAAACAGCTCGCGGCGGCGAAAAACAGCGGCCGACGGCGACCAACGGGCTCCGACGGTGAAAAAACGGCGCCGACACGCAACCCGAGGTGTCGCCCGCCGTCCGGGAGCTCGCCGAGCGTCTACCAGCCCTGCCGCGCGACGAGGGAGGCCCGCCGCGCGGCACCAAGCCAAACCGCGCGGCGCAGGGGCTGCTGCGCGGCGCTGGAGCGCGTCGCGCAGTGCCCCAGCGGCGCTGCGCGCGGCGCCCAGCGGCGCTGCGCGCTGCCGCTGCGCGCAGCCCGCAGCGCAGCGCGCAGCAGCGCGCGCCCGCGCGCCCGCGCAGGCCCGCGCACGCCCGCGCGCGGCCCGCGCGGCCCGCGCAGGCCCGCGCACGGCCCGCGCGCGGGCCCGCGCAGGCCCGCGCGCGGCCCTACCGCGCCGCGGCCATGCGCGCGCGCCCGCGCGCGGCCAAGCAGTGCCGCGCGCACCTGCGCGCGGCCCCTGCGCGCGCGCCCGCGCGCGGCCAGGCAGCGCCGCGCGCGCCTGGCGCGCGGCCAGGCAGGGCCTGCCGCGCGGCCTGCGCGCGGCCTGGCAGCGCCGCGTGCAGCACTTTGCTGCACGCGGCGCCGCGCCCAGCGGCACCTCGCCGCAGGGTGCTGCCAACAGCAGCACCCTGGCGCCGCGCGTGCGCCGTTGGCGCGCGCAGCGCGGCCGCCGGCGACGGCAAATCCAAAGAAAACTCCGATAAAACCAATAAATCCAAAAACCATTTTTTAAGCTTTTAAAAACCAATTAAGAAAATCCCTAAAGCTCAAAAACTCCAAGAAACCTCAAAAATCAGAAATTGCTTACCTCGACGACGCTCGCCGCACGCCCACGAGCTCCACGCGGCCTCCAACGGCGAGTCCAAAAATCCAAGATCGGTCCAAACTCTTTTTCTTTCTTTTTCTTCTTCTTCCTTTTTCCTCTCTTTTCTTTTCCTTTCTTTCTTTCTTCCTTTTCTTTCTTTCTCTGCTGCTGCAGAGGGAGGCTGGGGCCTTTTATAAAGCAAAGGCTTTATAATTAATTAACTTAATTAATTAATTCCAAGAATTCCAACTCCAACTCACTTTTTGCCTTCGGGCTCTCCGCCGCTGCCCAGAACCTCCCGAACTCCGCTGTAAATCGAAAATACACGCGCTCACAGCTTTTTCTCTCCAAAAAGCTCATCCGTTGAGGCGGGGTGCTCAAATCAATTACCGGCTCCAAAATTGCCAGTTCCAACTCACTTTTTGCCTCCGGGTCCTCCGCGTCAGTCCGGAACCTCCCGAACCTCGCTGTAAATCAAAAGTACACATGTCCACAGCTTTTTCTCCTCAAAAAGCTTATCCGTTGAGTCGGGGTGCTCAAATCAATTACCGGCTCCAAAATTGCCAGTTCTGACTCACTTTTTGACTCCGGGCCCTCCGCGTCAGTCCGGAACCTCCCGAACCTCGTTGTAATCTGAAAGTACACCTGTTCCACGCGTTCCTAAATTTCCGGCACTCCACGGTGAAGTCTGAAATTCCCAATCTCATCCTCAATCGGCCTACAAAGCCCGGAAAAACCCCGAATCGAGCTGGAGCTTCCGCGTCGATCCGAATCAACTCGGCATCAACAGTAACCTCAAATGCAACATGCCCAAGGCAACTCTCTGCTCCAAGCCATCTGTGTGGTCGGCGCGCTATCCAATGCCCCGGTACTTTACATTTTTCCCTCCTTCAAAAGGTTTCGTCCTCGAAACCAAAACACACACCCTACCCCAAGAAACTTACATCGGGAATTTCATCAACTCCAGCTCTCTCTCAATTGAAAAGCAGCCGAAAATAGCGAAAAGTCCAAAATTTCCAAAGGACCGATGCCTTCGCCCCGATCAAACAAGAACAGGTTCCAGCATCGCCTCCACTTCTGGAGTAGTCCTTCGAAATTTTTCGCTCCGTCCGCTATTTTCGGTGATAAAACGGGAAAACAAGGAGAGAGTGATGTTGAAGTTGTCCCTGCTGTGGCCGCAACCCAAAACCACAATCCACCAACTCAACCAAGTAAGGGTGCAAAACTCTGATCTCACCCACTAGGAAAGGAAGTCATACCAAGTACCAAGCGATCCGCTAACCTGGCGCCCACCAATCGGCAACCCAAACTCATCCTCTCGGCTCTCAGGTGGTCGCTCTAACTCAACATACTGGCACCACCGAACCTTCACCGGGTAAAACCAACCGTAAATTCCATAACTTCACAAGCAAGAATTTCTTCGGTTGCTTCTGATAGCTCAAATCCTTGTTCGACTCCAACGAAGAAAAGCCGATAAAGTGCGAGGATTCAATTACACTTCCTCCTATCAGACGAAAATCACGATCCAAACTCCCCGCGTAAACTCAAGTCTATAAACATAACCCTCTGCGGCTGGTGGCTTCCAAAAGATCGAAGTCTCCAAAAGGCAAAAATCCTCCGTTGCTCCTTAGCGACCAAAACTATCTAGTTCCGCAGGTACATCTCTCGATTAGGCAACCAACATCTCCCCTCTTAGGAGTTGCTGCACTATCCTCCAGTGATCTTGAAGCTCTAAGCCACTTCGGAAACAAATCCAAATGTCCACGACGGGTCCGGCTGCTAACCCGTTCAAACACAGCTGGAGAACTCGATTCTTCAAATACTAACAATCGCAGGCCTCAGTCAATCCACTTGACCGCAAGGCAAGCTCAAAAAGCCCCTACCGGGTTCTGAACACTAACCGGGCACAGCCCCGGCTGCAAGGTTCCATAACCATGTCGACCACTATCTCGGTCTCCAATCCAGTATCCTGGCGCCTCGACTGCCGAGAACCTCCAGGTCTCTGTCTCCTCTGAGACACATGATCCTGAGGCTGGCACCATGGCAACCTCGATCCACTCCACTATCCCGAAATCAGGCAATACTGTAAGACTCTCTCTCTGGAGCTGGTCCCCATCGATCTCCGTCCCTCCTGGACGTGATCAGTGATCCTCGGTCAATCCATCGCACATGCCCAATCGCTGCATCTACGGTCGGCACTCGCCGAGAATACACAAAGAGGTAGATATCCAGGTGCAGTCCCCTCTCAACAATCCACCTCAAAACCTCATCCTGGGTGACAAGGGGCCCACTGCTCAACCATCGCGGAAACTCACTCTCGGTGGTCCAACAGGACGAACCCGACGCCACCAACTCTCGGCGTCCCTAACCAAAGGCGCAAAATCAAGCGCCCAGAAGCTTCTCCTGGATGAACAAATCCTTGAACAGCTTTTCCATAGCAGCGATCCAGTTCTCGGCCTCCCAAGGCCCCAACTTAATCCCGAAATCTGCAGAGGATGGGACTGGATGAAGTAAAATATCCGGTTGGCAACCTCTCGCTGCTCCTGCACCATCAGTGGTGCGACCAGGGTCGAAATCGACAAAGTCGCGGCTGGAGTACTACTGGCGATACCCCGGGAGGATGCTCCCAGCTCGAACATGCGCAAACACACGCTCCATGTTCTTCTCCTGGCCGCCGCAACGCCTCCGACATCTGGGTCACCAGAGCTCGCAGATCCTGTACCTCACTCTGCCCAGCCTGCGCGGCAGCCCGCCGTCCGGGCTCCTCAGCTGAGGTCAAACGCCCGCTAGTCGCTGCACGACGTCTCGGCGGCATCGCAGGTAACTGAAACAAAACGAACATCAGGACACAACAACCTACGACCCAATCCAGCGAGAGTCTAAAATTGTTTATCCTTCCTAAGGTATTAGTTGTCTGCAGCCAACATAATCACCTTGAGAGAATAACATTCAAATCACTCATCCCAACCCGAGGGAGAGGTAAAACTCAATCGGGACTCTCGCTAAAAGTCACGACTCTCACGTAGTCATCCTAAGGTCCAACCACAAGCCTAGGGTTTCTAAGTCCTCAATGACCTATATCCTAGGCTATGATACCACTCTAATTTGTCACGCCCCGGGGGCGGAAACTGCGACCGGGCTCGCTAACAGATCCCCATCTGTACGGAAACCTGCCGTACAGACGAAGCGTCTAGCCTACAAAAGACAAAACTAAGCTACACAGATATCAGAGCGGATAAAAAGCTGTACTATAAAATTTTCTCAACTACAAAGTTGCTACACTCATAGCCTATCTCCCAAAATCAGATGATACAAATAGAAGTCCACCTATACAACATCTATGAATCCAAATGGGAGATAGCTAAACAGGAAACATAACCAACTCCCACAATCCGGGATGGTACATCTACCTCTCTCTAAAGTAACAATGCTGGTAGGGAACTATCACGCGACTCCCTGTCCTCGGTCCGTCCAATCAAGCTCAGCAGGAACGGAAGAAAGCCTCAGCAACCTGTCACCGACAGAGGGTGTGAGAACTACATCCTACAGTAGTTCTCAGTGGGTACCGTCTCCAAGAACCACGGTCTGCCCACTAAGTCTACCAGAGGCATAAGAAGAGAAAAGACTGATGATGATATAAATAAGCTGGAAAAGAATCTACAGCTATCATGCCTCTATCTACTATGCTCAATAAGAAGAGACTATGGATGATGGTATGCAGCCACTCGCTGCTGGCAATATGTCACAAGTACTACCCAAGACACTCTACAATGACACATGCTACGCCATCACTCTCTCAGTGTATCACAAATCTCAGCGACTGCCCCACAGGGTCCAGTCGAGTCAAGCCTGCGCCCCCTGGTGTATCAACCAGGGTGTCCAAACGGACAAACTCGATATCTCACACAGTGACCCCATGGTAGCACGGCCAGGGGTATCAAGCGACCTCTAGTATATGAACTAGGCGCATCATCGCAGCCTCGTCAGGCTCGGTATCATCATCGCAGCCTCATCAGGCTCGGAATCATCAACGCACCCGGGCGTGGTTCGAGGGGTGCGACCCCACCGAACTCAAGTATCTCATCAGTATCACTGTCTCACAAGTGGCTCCTGCAGGCTGTAGTCCTCGATCAAACAGATCGGTATCTCGATGCTCAAAGCACAAACTCAGTCGGAGAACCCTCCACGACTCAATCTCACAACACAGACCCACTCAACGAAGGTACTACACAGCTGGGACCACCGTCTCTCCCAACGGCTCCCTCAACAACACCCCACTGAACTCAACACTCAACTCACGGCCGGAGCTACTCCACGGCCAGATCTGCGAAAGGTCCGAAACCCCGGAGACTAACACCTACGTCCCCAAGAAAGAAGCAGCCCTTAGAACCCAGATCACTCGAATCCGCTCGGGTGGATAAGTTTATAAGAAACCATGTCATTTATTTCAGAAAATCATTCGATCTGAGAGAAATCCATCTTATTAATGATTTTTAGTCTTTTTAGGAAAACCCTTTGAAATCAAGCTTTATGCCCAAACCTCGAAGGGCTAATGCCCTCGTCCTATCACACAAGAACCGACTCAGGCAACCTTGCGAGGCTTGGAAGAAACATTGGCTGACTAAAATCATGTATTTATCCAAAAAGGTTCTGGGTTCAAGGTCCTGCTAACACACGTGCACCACGATCACAACCTGGTGGTGACGAGAAGAACAGCGGAAAGGAAAACCCCCGGGACCACCGTTTATCTGAAACGGTTCCCCAAAACACTAACACTGGCCTAACCCAGCCACCAGACCCCACTCGGCCCCCCGGCCCGAGTGCAACACCCGTCCCACAACACTCTGACCACTCAGCCCACTACCCGGGCGAGGAAACTCTAAGTCCCGAAGGATATGAAAAGTGCGGGATCTCTAAAGCATAAAGTAACCTAGCCCAAATTAAGGTTCACAAATGGTCTGGTCAAACTCAAGCACATATGACGGGGGTGCTAGTTAAGTTCCAAGAAAACACTTAAACTAGCATGCAATCCTATCACAATAGAATTAAAGGAAGTCCGTAGACTTGGAGAGAGAAAACAACCCCACCTCAGAAAGCCACCCAATTGCTCGTCGACACTTGCAATTGGCTCAGCGGCTTACCTGGCCTCCAAGGGTCCGCACGCAACACGAAGCCCGATGCCAGAATCCGCACGCGAATCGGAGCACGCGGCGACCAACCACACCCCGCGCGCCTCCGCGGAAGCTAAAACCGCACCGCAAGCTGCCAGAAGCGAAGAAATCGCAAATCAATCCACACAGTCAAAACCGAGCATCCGACGGCGAAAAACAGCTTCCGTCGGCGAAAACAGCCTCCGTCAGCGAAAACCAGCGCCCGACGGCGAAAAACAGCACGCGGCGCGAAAACGCTCCGTCGCGAAAACTGCGCCCGATGGCGAAAAACACACGCGCGGAGAAAAACAGCTCCGTCGGCAAAAACAGCGCCCGACGGCGAAAACAGGCAAAATCTGCTAGCGAGACAGTTCGCGAAATCCCTGCGAAACTGCTCGCGAAAACCGCTCAAAATCTGCTCACAAAGTGCTTGCAAAAACTGCTCAAAACCGGCTTGCGAAAACAGCTAGCGATAAACTGCTCCGTCGGCGAAAAACTGCGCCCGACGGCGAAAACAGCTCGAAAATCAGCTTGCGAAAATCCTGCGAAAACCGCTGCAAAACAGCGGAAACGCGAAACCTGCGCTCGGAACCGCTTGCGAAATCTGCCGGCGAAAACTGCGAAAAACGGCTCCGTCGTCGAAAAACTGCGCCCCCCGGCACAAACGGCGAAAACTGCGCGCGTCGCGAAAAACACTCCGTCGCGAAAAACAGCGCCCGACGGCGAAAAACAGCTCGCGGCGGCGAAAAACACGGCCAAGGCGACCAACGGGCTCCGACGGTGAAAAAAACGGCGCCGACACGCAACCCGAGTGTCCTCGCCGTCCGGGAGCACCCGAGCGTCCCACCAGCCCTGCCGCGCGCCGAGGGAGGCCCGCCGCGCGGCACCAAGCCAAACCGCGGCGGCGCAGGGGCTGCT
>JAQNDB010004254.1:0-24689 GCA_029204045.2 Tillandsia leiboldiana | reverse complement strand
CCTCGGCCCCATGTATAGTCTACCCTTTATACATTAGTAAACCCTGCTGTAGGTATAGAGTGGGGTGCTCTCAGGTTGTAAAGCAATGCAACAGTGGCCTAAATCTCCTGTAAAACCCGTAAGCCCGGAACCCCCGCAGTTCCCTGGCGTGGTCGGGGTAGGCCACTGTTGCATTGCGTTCGATCTTGTCTGGATCTGTGGCAATTCCCTCATGTGTGGATGATGTGCCGAGATACTCCACCCTCTTGCCCGAAAAAGCACTTGGTTTCTTGGCAAAGAATTGGTTCGTCTCAGGGTCTGTAGCACCGTTTCTAAGTGTTTGGCATGGCCTCCAAAGTGTCGCTGTAGATCAAAATATCGTCAAAGAATATGAGAAAGTATTTTCTGAGGAATGGCGCGAATACCTCATCATGGGGCTTGAACGTCGCCGGGCATTCGTAAGCCCGAAGGGCATGACCCGAAATTCGTAGTGGCCCACGTGCGTTTTGAAGGCGGTCTTTGGAATGTCGGGCCGGGTTCATGCGGATCTGATGGTAGCCCGATCTCAAGTCGATCTTGGAGAAGAACCGGATCCCCCCAACTCGTCCTAACTCTTCGATTATGGGGACTCGGGTACTTGTCCTTAACTGTGATCTTGTTGAGCTGTCGGTAGTCCACACAAAACCTCCAGCTTCCATCCTTCTTCTTAACGAGCAACACCGGGGATGCATACGGACCATGGCTTGGCCGGATGAGTGAGGTACTGAGCATCTCCTTAATTAACTTCTCCATCTCATTCTTTTGTTCATGAGAGTACCTATCGGCCGTATGTTCACCGGTGGCGCTCCACTCTGTAGTGGTATCCGATGATCTTGAGCTCTCGCGGGAGGCAGTCCCCGCGGTTCCGCGAAGACATCCTCAAATCTCTGCAGCACCTCTTGTATCTGTCTTGGGGTGTTGCCTGGTCCACTCTCCTTTATACTGCTCAGCTGAGCTATGGCGCAACAACTACCCTCCAGGTAATCCTGTGCCACTGTTTAGCTGTAATACACTTGACCATTGCCTTCTCGGAAGCCCCTTGAGCTCGATCTTCCTGCCCTCCTTGGTGATGGAGACGGTGTGGTGGTCGTAGTCGAAGGTAATCGGCCCGTGGGTTTTAACCAGTCGATTCCCAGAATTATGCTTGACCCTTCTAGCCGTATCACTCGCAAGTCAGAAGTGTAGGGTTCCCCCTGCATCTTCCACAGAAATCCCGGGCATTTTAGTTTGCTTAACACCTTCTGGCCGTTTGCGACTGTCACCATCAAGGGAGTGGTAGGTGTGATGGCTGCCTTGACAGCTTTGGGTATTGATGTCGATGAAGCTGTGTGTCTCCCGGTGTCCACCAAGATGACCAGGCCCTTATCCTTGGTCTCCCCATGTATCTTAATGGTCTCTTGTGGGTTCTCGGCACTTAGCGCGTGTACTGACAACCCAGTTTCTTCTTCTTCTTCTTCCTCTGGCTCTCCCCATTCGTCTGCTTCTCTCAGGCTCTCTTCATCATACACTTCCACCACTTCATCCACGCCCCTCAAGGTGTGCACCCCTGGGGTCTTGCACTGGTGCCCGAAAGAATATTTGTCGCCGCACTTGAAACACAACCCCGCGGCCCTTCGTTGCTCGATGAGTTGCCTGTTAGGGTACCCCTTCTCAGCACTAAGTCTGCTCGGTAGCTCCTGGTGGTGTCCCCGGCTCGGTTTTGCCCTGTTGGGCCTGCCCACTTCTGGGGGTTGGTGGCTGCTGCTCCCCCTGGAGACTTTAGCCAAGCTTTGTTTTTCCTCATAATAGCCAGGAGGTTCTGTTCTTGTAGCCGGGCCAACTCGAAGGCTTGAGTTAGTGAGCTTGGGTTCAGCATCTTGACGGCGGCCCTCACTTCCTCCTTGAGGCCGCTTAAAAACTCGACAGGAAGTAATCGGCAGTGAATTGGGACTTAGTGCCCAGAAGCCTCGATCGCAGTTCCTCGAACTGCTCTTGATACTCCTCGACCGTTCCTTGCTGCATTAGCTTGTTGAATTCCTCGACTACATCCTTCATCCCATTGGACTCGAAACGTTGGCACACGTCTCGTGCGAAGGCTTCCCAGGTGACAACCCCATGCTCGGTAAGATATCCGTGGAACCAAGTGTCCACCCTTGGGTCCAAGTGAAGTGTGGCTAACTCTAACTTCTGTGTGTCCTTGATATTGTAAATTTCGAAATATCTTTCACACCTTCGCACCCAGGTTCTGGGGTTTTCTCCAGCAAAAGTGGGAAAATCTAGTCGTGGGAAGGGTAAAGCAAGGTTGGTTCTACTGTGCATTTGGTATGTACTAACATCTTCTTTGTTTGCTTGCACAGAGGGAGTGGGTAGAATACCTCTCTCGTCGTGACTGGATGAGCCGGCGGTGCCTCTCGATGCAGTGGGTTGTTGCAGATTTGTCAAAAGCTCCATAAGCTGCTCCAGTTTTTTGGATGTGTGCGCCGAGTCTCGGCGTAGTGCTTCATAATGATTTAACTCCTCCATTTGCATGGCTTCCACTCTTTCACTAAGCTCCTCCAATTTTTGGTGACTCTCGGCGGACAGATCTTGCAGTCTCTGTTCAAGGGACTGGACGTGCTCGTCGAGTATTCGCAACCGTGTACCCTCGGCCATGGCGGCTGCCGTCTTGCTGGTAAACTTGTGGCGGTTTCCCTTGCTAGCCCCGACGGTGAAAATTGAGTTTGATCTTCAGTTGCTTGTGGGTTAATTTGTGGTTGCTCGTTGCTTTCGGTTTGATTGCTTAAACCTCGCTCCCTGGTGGCTTAAGGAATTGTTGCCTTCGATTGGTTGCCTTCAGCTGGTGGTAAGTGATGGCGCGCCGATCCCTAGGGTCGTGCCGCTCTGATACAAATTGTCACAACCCGGACGATCCGCAGCCGCCGATGATGAGATCGCTCTGAGGCCGGCTCGGCGGTGAGGATGATGGTTCTCGAGGTGGGCGGAATTGAGGGAAAGGAACGGTGAATTGAGCAGAGAGAGGGAAGATAGTAAGAGGGGAGGAGAGAAGAGAAGAGAAGAGAGAAGGAGAGAGATAGAGAGAATTGGGGAGAAAGTAATTAGTGATTTTCCATATATCTTTAGTTTCCTTGTAATACATATAGTGGCTCCTAAGGCTTTTGTGCAATTACTGCACTACATGGTTGTAATTACTAAATCATATAGCTACTTAACTAGTCCTAATGGGCTGGATGGGCTTCCCTTCATGGCTGGCCCCCTCCCCATAGGATCCACCCGCAGGCCCGGCCTGTAGCTCCCACGGCCCATCCCTCTCCCTACTCCTCTTTATCCCTTCCCCTCTCCGACAACATCCCACTCACTTCACTTCACAGCTGGATCCTGTCCTCTCCTTTCCCCTTTGTCTCCTCTTCTCCTCCTCTCCTCGTTACATATTCGCCGCCGACTTCTTCCTAAAAACTCTACAAAGCTTTTTCCCCACCAAAATGTAATTAATTACAAGCGACCCACCTATAAAACTCCCGAGACCTCTACGTACGAACCTCACCTCACTCTCCCTCTCTCTCTCTCTCTCTCTCTCACCCATTGGAATGCGAATTAGGGTTCGAAGTGTTCGTATTGTTGTGCAATTTGAAGTAATAGCACATTGTGGATCCCGATTAGAGGTGGATGCGGTGTTAATTTGTGGCAATCGCGCGCTTCGATGGTGATTTGGTACATTACCCTGCGCATCTCTTTTCCTTCCATGTTATATTGTTTTTTATTTTTGATTGTGTTTTATGATTAAATTTAGTACCAATTTGTTCTTCATGCATGAAATGCTTGGAATTTAGGGGTTTTATCTTCAAATTGCCGTGTGAAGTACCAACTTTTAGGTTTAGAGGAATGTGAACTTAGAAAATGTGCGAAGCAGATTACATTGGTGTTGATGTGTACAGTATCAACATAACACTTCGATCAGTTCATTGTGCACATGTGAGTAGTTCATAGAAGTTGAAATCTTAAGGATCTCTTGCTTTGATTTCAATAGTTTGGGGTTTTTAGCAAGCCATTATCAATAAGTTTATTCACTTGTA
This sequence comes from Tillandsia leiboldiana, assembly GCA_029204045.2. Taxonomy (NCBI): domain Eukaryota; kingdom Viridiplantae; phylum Streptophyta; class Magnoliopsida; order Poales; family Bromeliaceae; genus Tillandsia; species Tillandsia leiboldiana. The sequence goes on along the minus strand of JAQNDB010004254.1, from coordinate 20,622 downwards.
TTAAAAGGAAAGTTATGATTTTATCTTTTTTTTTTTTTTTTGAGAAAAGGCAGCATGCTGCCGCTTCATTCATAGGGGAGATGAACTCAGCTACACGGGAAGGGCCTCCCGGCATCTAGGCCAGGAGGCGGAAGACAGAGAAAGAGTTAAAGGAAAGTAAAAAGGAATAATTTGTGAGGACCCGGAATTCCCACGTTTGGATTACTGTTGGATCTGCGGCTTCCGGAGACCCATGTTGGGTGTTAGAGGTGTTTGCGCGCATATTGGACCCAAGATTTGGACTCGGCATGAAAAACGGATCAAGTTTGCTTTCCCGGGAATTTTTGAGAAATTTTAGAAGTGGAATTTGGCAAATCGGACAGCGGATTTGGATTCAGCGCGCGGAAAACGCTCAAAATGGACTATTTACTTGTAATTTTTCGGAGCTCGGATGACCCGGCACGGATTTCGAGGTCTTGGGTACTGTTCCGGCTGCCGGAGAGGCGCCGGCGGCGGCGGCGGGCGGCGGAGCGCGGCGGCTGGCGGTGCGGAGGTGCGCGGTCCACCGCGGAGGCGTGCACCCGGGCGCTGGCCACGTGGCGCCTCCCGGTTGGCGGGCGCAGTGGGCGCGGTCCACGGGATGGCGCGGGTGCACGGTGGACCGGAGCGGGACACGTGGCGTGATGGCATTGGCTGGTGCACGAGCGCGCGGTCCACGCAGCTGGCAGCTGGTGCCTCGGGATGCGGGCCCGACACGGGGCCGTGGGCGGCGCCGGCCGCGCACGTGGGCGCGACGTGGGCGCGGCCGGGCGCACGTGGGCGCAAATCCCGAGGAGTTGACTCCGCGTTCGGCGGCAGAGCTGGAGGACACGTGGCGCGACGCGGTTGGCCGCGCTCGCTGTTGCCTGTTCGGGGACACGTGTCACTCCAGGGGCGATTCGGGCGCAGCTGGTTTGGGTTACATTTTGGGTCACTGTAGCAGCCCGGAGTTTCGGGCGCCCGGAAGTTGGGACAAAATGGGTATTTCAGGATTTGTTGAGTTGGGGCTATAAATAGCCCCCTTTGGCCTGCGTTTTGAAGGTTTTGCCGAGCTCTTCTCAGGCAGAGGTTTTAAGAGGAAATGTTTCCTCACCTTGTGCTCCACCTTGTGATGGATTTACAGAATTTTTGGAGGCCTCGAGATCCGCGCTTTCTGCGACGCGGCGCACTGCGACGTTTCTTGGATTTTGGCTTCTACCGTCGCCTTTCAGTGTGGGAGACCCCCTGAGCTACCCCGATGGAATTTTGAGACGATTTTTTGCGGCACCGCGTTCACGAGAGGTACGCCTTCGATTTCCGTGTTGATCACCTTGATTGATTCTGAGTTATTGGCACGGTTTACGAGGCATTTCTAAGCCACTATTTTGCTGGTGGATTTCTGGACAGCGGAGGCTTGCCGGAATTTTATCTCCGCAACCGAGTGTCGGATCGAGACGAGCCTATACACTTTTTGGATCTACTCGTCGCAAGGATTATCATTGTATTTTTCCGGGATTTTTCTGAGGCTTGCCCGAAGGTATACTATTCCCCTTTTATCTGTGTTTGAGTTTACAGTTGTGTGGTTGTGAGTGTTTGCGCACCTGTACTGTGGAATTTGTAACTTGGCCTACGGGGCTCGGATTTGGGCGTGCAGGTACCCGTTTCGAAGGTCTCGACGAGACGCTCGCGGTGATATTTTTATCGGAATTTTCAGGGCACTTTCTGCAGGTGGGAATTTCAGATCTTCAGGACTGTCTTCTGCAGATTTTTGTACTTGGTTATTTTGTGGAATAAAGTGTAACCTTGGACCTTTTGTTGTACCCAGGAGTATTTGCGGATGTTTGTGAACCCGTTGGGTTGAGGATTAGTGGAGGTTGTTGCTTCTGGTGTTTTCAGCTGTGGAACTCCGGACAGTTAGCATTTTCTGGTGGGTGGCCTTGTCTTCACGACCTATGGACTGTGCATTAATTCTATCTGTGTAGGGACTTGCATGTTATAGATGTGTTTTATATATCATGCTAGATTATAGGAATTGATGTTCCTGATGTTGATAGATCATCATGTATTTATTGTCCTTCCCTACAAGCTGTTGATTATTGTTATCTTGGAATTTGACCTAGCACCCCTGTCATATGATTGCATGTGTAACCAGACTGGTAGAAAACCCTCACTTGGGCTAGGGTTATTTCTGCTTTAGACATTCACACTTCTATCTTTCCTGGACATAGTGTTCTTCCTCGCCCGGGTAGTGGGCCGAGTGGTCAGGAGTTATCTTTTAGTGTGGGATGCATGTTACACTCGTGCTTGGGAGCAGAGTGGCGTCTGGTAGATGTAGTTGGTTGTTCATCTGTAGCGGGAGCCGTTTGGGTAGACGGCGGTCCCGAGATGTTTTATTTTTCTTGTTTTATCTGTCGCCGCTGTGCTAGTGGCAGCGGTAGATCAGTGTTAGCAGAACCTTAAACCCAGAACCTTTTTGGACACACATATGATTTTTGTCAACCAAATATTTTCTTCCAAGCATCGTAGGGTCGCCTGAGTCTGTTCCTGTTTGATTGGACGAAGGCATTAGCCCTTCGAGGCTTAGATATAAAACTTGGTTTCAACTGTTTTCCTAAGCAGAACTAAAAATCATTAAATATGGATTTCTTATAGATCAGATGGCTTCAGTAAGAAATGTCACAGTTTTTCCTATAAATTAAACACCGAGATGATTCGAGTGGTCTGGGTTCTAAGGTCTGCCTTTTCTTGGGACGAGAACACGAGAGGCTATGCCTAGAGCCTGTTCTTGTTTGATTTGGGTTGTAGGTTCTAGTCTTTCGGTGTTCCCGGACCCTTCATTGGGTCAGTGGTTGAGATGTTCGGCCTGTTTGGCCTGTTGAGTCAGCTGTTCGCAGTGGATGCGATGTCGGCCTGTTGAGGCAGTTGTTCGCAGTAGATGCGACGTTTGGCCTGTTTGGCCTGTTGAGACAGTTTCTCGCAGTGGATGCGACTTGGTGCCATGAGTTGGCAGAGTGTGATCTAGAGGTTGTTTCTCTGATTTAGTGGTGGAGGTGGTTCTCCCACTTAGCCTTGAGGATCTTGGGGTTCTGGCAGATCGAGTCGTGGAGGTTTCCCGACTCAGCCATGGTCGTGCATTTATCAGATTGAGTCGTTGAGGGTTCTCCGACATAGCTGTGAGAGTGTGTTGGGCTATTCCTGTTCGAGTCGAGGTTCTTTTTCCGACTGAGTTGTGCTTTGAGCTTGGAGTTACCGATCTGTTTGATCGTGGATCATAGCCTGCATGAGCCACATTTGAGCTTGACAGAGATACTTTACAGAGATACTTGAGATGGGTTACTTTTTACTCGAGCGGGTCGCTCCCCTCGAGTGCCACTCCGGAGTAGGCGAGACCGGGTTGTTATACCGGCGTGAGATTGAGCTTTTCTATCGCGACTTGTCGTTGCATTTGTCCCTCTGGCTGTGCTGGTGTTGGCAGTCATGGACGCCCTACGTAAGTCCGCTCCTCCGGGACGTAACGGCAGTAGATCCTACGTAAGTCCGCTCCTCCGGGACGTAACGGCAGTAGATCCTACGTAAGTCCGCTCCTCAGGGACGTAACGGCAGTAGGTTGGCGCAGGCTTGACTGGACCCGAGGAGGCAGTCAGTTCAGATTGAGTGATCAGAGATGAGAGTTAGTTGTGGCATCATGTTCTTTCTGTCCCACTCTTTGAGCATCTAGATAGAGGCATAGTAGCTGTAGAGTTTACTTTTCCCAGCTTTCCTTACAGCACTGCTTTTGTTACTTTATGCCTCTAGTGGACTTAGTGGGCAGACCGTCGGGCTTGTTGGCGGCACCCACTGAGAACTACTTGGGACGTAGTTCTCACACCGTCGTGGTGTCTTTTCCCACAGGAACTTCTACTCCAGTTCCTGTTGTTCCTGTTGCTGATCCTTCTGACCGAGGCGAGGGAGTCGCGAGCTAGTTCCCTACCCGTCGTTGGAGTGTAGCGGTACCCCTTCAGAGGAGAGCTTCAGTAGATTAGTTATTTTATTTTCCTCCTTTGAGAGACTGTTGTAGTGAGGATTGTTATGTATTGAGAGCCTGTACACTGATGTATTTATTGGAGATACCTCCCGGTTGAGTTCTGAGTTTGTATATGAGGATTCTGCATGATTATCATTTTTGGGAGACGGACATTGTTGTGTTATTTCCAGTTGTACAGTGATTGATTTAGTTATACAGCAGATTTTTATTTATAGCTCTGATATCTGTTTAGCTGTAGTACTTTTCTTGCAGGTAGGACGCTTCACCTATGCGGGTTTGGCATAGGTGGCGGATCTGTTGGCGAGCCGGGTCGCAGTTTCGACCCCGGGGCGTGACAGATTAGAGTGGTATCAGAGCCTAGGTTGTAGGTCATTGAGGACTTAGAAACCCTAGGCTTGTGGTTGGACATTAGGATGACCACGTGAGAGTCGTGACTTTTAGCGAGAGTCCTGATCGAGTTTTGTACCTCTCCCAAGAGACGGGATGAGTGATTGGCATGTTTATGCTCCTAAGCGATTATGTTGGCTGCAGACAACATAATGCTGTGGAATTGATAACATGTCTTAGACTTTCGCTGGATTGGGTCGTATGGTTGTTGTGTCCTGATGTTTGTTATTGTGCAGTGGTCTACGATGCCCCTGAGACGTCGTGTAGCGAAGAGGGCACATCCCGCATCTGATGAGTAACCCGAGCAGCGGGAGACAGAGCTATCAGAGCAGAGCGAGACCCAGGAGTTATGGATCCAGATGGCACAGATGTCGGAGGCTGTCTGATGCCAGGAAGAAGCCATGGAACGTTTGATGCGCTTGTTGGAGCAGAGAGCATAGCCAGTGGCAGTACCGCTTGAGTGTCCTCCAGTACTCTCTTCCTATGCAGTGGTATCTTCAGTTGTACCAGTGGCGCCGATGGAGCGAGCAGCCCCCTCTGTGCCGACGAGCAGTGCCGAGGCACCGAGGCAGGGTGGATAGTGGATAGTAGCTGAGCTTTGGGACATCATTGATCGATGGAGCCAGTCCCGGCAGTCTGAACCATCCCGATTCATAGGTTGAGTTGGAGCCTTTGTAGGCAGAATTGGGGTTGGTGGTGATGGAGAGACTCTCGGAGAGCCTCCCTGTGCTAGGGAGTTTATGCAATTGTTGAACTGCACGCTCCAGGTTTCGAGGGTTGAGGCGCATAGGATATGTTTGACGGGGAATGGTTTGCGCTAGGATACATTTCAGTGTAGTTGGTCCCTCCGTTTTGGATTATTGACGCTTCGATGGGTAGGCATTGTGTATGGAGCATGGCGCTGCAGTTCCTTGGGATAGGGATCTGCCGCCAGAGGCGAGTTCTGGATATTGGCGCTTGGCGCCGGGTGATGGAGGACAGATCGGCCGGCAGAGATATTTCTGATTTTATTTTTCCTGGATAACGGGTTCCCGTGATGCCAGAGATCGGGTGGACCCCGATGGCAGCATCAACCTCTATATCGGAGTGGCGCAGCGGTAGCGTGGATTTGTTAGACTGCGGAAGGTGAGGACTTTGACCTTCTGCGAGGCAGACGAGAGGAGATTTGGTTGTTGAGGTCGTTAGAGCACACTGGTTATAGCGACAGTGTGAGAGGTGCTTACGGCGGCACCGGGACCCAAAGATATCTCTGTTGCCACGAGATTCCGGGTGTGATTTCACCTGAGCTGTTGATAATGCCGCCGGTTAGGGAGATAGAGATTGGGTTGGCGTGGTTCGGGGAACCGCGCCACCCTCGACAGCACCTCATTGGATATTGCCAGTAGAGCTGTGAGAGCTGATGGCGCAGTTGCAGGATCTGATGGATCGAGGGGTCTGTTTGACCTAGTGCCACGCCGTTGATATACGGTGGTGATGCCACATCGTTGATACACGACTGTGAGGGCCCTTTTATGGTTCGTGTGTAGACAGGTCCGAGTATTATTCTGGACCTTTTGTTGGAGTCATACTCCGGCAGTTATTGTATGGTGCGGGTACCTACTTGGAGTCAGACAGCCGAAGACCTTGCCTAGAGGGCGTTCAGGACACGGTAGGGCATCTTGAGCTCTTAGTGAGGCCAATTGGATTGATTAACGCCCTGCCACTCTTTTGGTTTGAGGAATTGTGCTCCAGCTGTACTTGATTGTATTGGTAACAAGATCCTCCAGGGGTATTATGATCTACTCCCAAAGCGACTTGGAGCGTGAGGGGCACTGGTGGATGCGTTACCATGCTGTGTGGGTGAAGCTGTATGCCAGGTTATTGAGATACAAGTTTTAGCTTTAGAAGCTTACCTTCTTGGGTCACCATGTGTTAGCCGTAGGAGCGGCGGTGGAATTCCGGCCAATGTGGATGCTATTTGAGTTTGGCTGAGATCAACATTTATTGTTGAGGTGAGGAGCTTTTTGGATTTGGCAGTGCCAGGAGAGTATGGCGAATGGATGATGAGACTGGTACTAGCGCCGATTTTAGCATCGCCAGTGATGGGAGATGGATTTGCGTGTCACAGTGATGCCTCCCATAGTGGCTTTGGAGTTACAGTAGATTATTGTTGAGGAACAGGGCTCGTGGTTGTGTCCCTGAGGGTCCCTTTTGACGGTACACTACGGTGAAGCAGTCCCTGCGGATGGTCAGGATCCTAGAGTGATTGAGCGAGGACCCTAGCCGATTAGGGCTTCTCTTCTTTGGATGACCGTATGGGTATGTCTCGGATCGCCTGGTTGAGCTGGCACCAGGGAGCGGTGTTGGTGCGTGCTACATTGGTTGTTCTCTCTTTTCCCCCAGCCTTTTGTTGGCGTGCGTGATGGTCCTTCCACGTCTCAGCAGGAGTGTTAGGCTTGTGGATTCCTCGCCCGTGATGGACTCGTTTCCTTTGAGATCTGCGAGTACTTGTGGTACGAGGGACGCCCGTTGCGAATTCTGGCTCGTGAGATGAGAGAATTACGCAACCGGGCCATGCCGTACTAATTACTATTTTGTCGAGGAGTAATCACGGGGAGTGAGTAGCGACTGGGGAGTTGGAGACTGTGTTGTTGGATGCTTACCCTTAGCTTTGAACTCCCTTTTGAGCCGTGTTTGTTTCGAGGACGAAACTTTCTTTTAGTGGGGGAGGATGTGAGGACCCGGAATTCCCACGTTTGGATTACTGTTGGATCTGCGGCTTCCGGAGACCCATGTTGGGTGTTAGAGGTGTTTGCGCGCATATTGGACCCAAGATTTGGACTCGGCATGAAAAACGGATCAAGTTTGCTTTCCCGGGAATTTTTGAGAAATTTTAGAAGTGGAATTTGGCAAATCGGACAGCGGATTTGGATTCAGCGCGCGAAAACGCTCAAAATGGACTATTTACTTGTATTTTTCGGAGCTCGGATGACCCGGCACGGATTTCGAGGTCTTGGGTACTGTTCCGGCTGCCGGAGAGGCGCCGGCGGCGGCGGCGGGCGGCGGAGCGCGGCGGCTGGCGGCGGCGGAGGTGCGCGGTCCACCGCGGAGGCGTGCACCCGGGCGCTGGCCACGTGGTGCCTCCCGGTTGGCGGGCGCAGTGGGCGCGGTCCACGGGATGGCGCGGGTGCACGGTGGACCGGAGCGGGACACGTGGCGTGATGGCATTGGCTGGTGCACGAGCGCGCGGTCCACGCAGCTGGCAGCTGGTGCCTCGGGATGCGGGCCCGACACGGGGCCGTGGGCGGCGCGGCCGCGCACGTGGGCGCGACGTGGGCGCGGCCGGGCGCACGTGGGCGCGAATCCCGAGGAGTTGACTCCGCGTTCGGCGGCAGAGCTGGAGGACACGTGGCGCGACGCGGTTGGCCGCGCTCGCTGTTGCCTGTTCGGGGACACGTGTCACTCCAGGGGCGATTCGGGCGCAGCTGGTTTTGGGTACATTTTGGGTCACTGTAGCAGCCCGGAAGTTTCGGGCGCCCGGAAGTTGGGACAAAATGGGTATTTCAGGATTTGTTGAGTTGGGGCTATAAATAGCCCCCTTTGGCCTGCGTTTTGAAGGTTTTGCCGAGCTCTTCTCAGGCAGAGTTTTTAAGAGGAAATGTTCCTCACCTTGTGCTCCACCTTGTGATGGATTTACAGAATTTTTGGAGGCCTCGAGATCCACGGTTTCTGCGACGCGGCGCACTGCGACGTTTCTTGGATTTTGGCTTCTACCGTCGCCTTTCAGTGTTGGAGACCCCCTGAGCTACCCCGATGGAACTTTAAGACGATTTTTGCGGCACCGCGTTCACGAGAGGTACGCCTTCGATTTCCGTGTTGATCACCTTGATTGATTCTGAGTTCTTGGCACGGTTTACGAGGCATTTCTAAGCCACTGTTTTGCTGGTGGATTTCTGGACAGCGGAGGCTTGCCGGAATTTTATCTCCGCAACCGAGTGTCGGATCGAGACGAGCCTATACACTTTTTGGATCTACTCGTCGCAAGGATTATCATTGTATTTTTCCGGGATTTTTCTGAGGCTTGCCCAAAGGTATACTATTCCCCTTTTATCTGTGTTTGAGTTTACAGTTGTGTGGTTGTGAGTGTTTGCGCACCTGTACTGTGGAATTTGTAACTTGGCCTACGGGGCTCGGATTTGGGCGTACAGGTACCCGTTTCGAAGGTCTCGACGAGACGCTCGCGGTGATATTTTTATCGGAATTTTCAGGGCACTTTCTGCAGGTGGGAATTTCAGATCTTCAGGACTGTCTTCTGCAGATTTTTGTACTTGGTTATTTTGTGGAATAAAGTGTAACCTTGGACCTTTTGTTGTACCCAGGAGTATTTGCGGATGTTTGTGAACCCGTTGGGTTGAGGATTAGTGGAGGTTGTTGCTTCTGGTGTTTTCAGCTGTGGAACTCCGAACAGTTAGCATTTTCTGGTGGGTGGCCTTGTCTTCACGACCTATGGACTGTGCATTAATTCTATCTGTGTAGGGACTTGCATGTTATAGATGTGTTTTATATAGCATGCTAGATTATAGGAATTGATGTTCCTGATGTTGATAGATCATCATGTATTTATTGCTCTTCCCTACAAGCTGTTGATTATTGTTATCTTGGAATTTGACCTAGCACCCCTGTCATATGATTGCATGTGTAACCAGACTGGTAGAAAACCCTCACTTGGGCTAGGGTTATTTCTGCTTTAGACATCCACACTTCTATCTTTCCTGGACATAGTGTTCTTCCTCGCCCGGGTAGTGGGCCGAGTGGTCAGGAGTTATCTTTTAGTGTGGGATGCATGTTACACTCGTGCTTGGGAGCAGAGTGGCGTCTGGTAGATGTAGTTGGTTGTTCATCTGTAGCGGGAGCCGTTTGGGTAGACGGCGGTCCCGAGATGTTTTATTTTTCTTGTTTTATCTGTCGCCGCTGTGCTAGTGGCAGCGGTAGATCAGTGTTAGCAGAACCTTAAACCCAGAACCTTTTTGGACACACATATGATTTTTGTCAACCAAATATTTTCTTCCAAGCATCGTAGGGTCGCCTGAGTCTGTTCCTGTTTGATTGGACGAAGGCATTAGCCCTTCGAGGCTTAGATATAAAACTTGGTTTCAACTGTTTTCCTAAGCAGAACTAAAAATCATTAAATATGGATTTCTTACAGATCAGATGGCTTCAGTAAGAAATGTCATAGTTTTTCCTATAAATTAACCACCGAGATGATTCGAGTGGTCTGGGTTCTAAGGTCTGCCTTTTCTTGGGACGAGAACAACGAGAGGCTATGCCTAGAGCCTGTTCTTGTTTGATTTGGGTTGTAGGTTCTAGTCTTTCGGTGTTCCCGGACCCTTCATTGGGTCAGTGGCTGAGATGTTCGGCCTGTTTGGCCTGTTGAGTCAGCTGTTCGCAGTGGATGCGATGTCGGCCTGTTGAGGCAGTTGTTCGCAGTAGATGCGACGTTTGGCCTGTTTGGCCTGTTGAGACAGTTTCTCGCAGTGGATGCGACTTGGTGCCATGAGTTGGCAGAGTGTGATCTAGAGGTTGTTTCTCTGATTTAGTAGTGGAGGTGGTTTTCCCACTTAGCCTTGAGGATCTTGGGGTTCTGGCAGATCGAGTCGTGGAGGTTTCCCGACTCAGCCATGGTCGTGCATTTATCAGATTGAGTCGTTGAGGGTTCTCCGACATAGCTGTGAGAGTGTGTTGGGCTATTCCTGTTCGAGTCGAGGTTCTTTTTCCGACTGAGTTGTGCTTTGAGCTTGGAGTTACCGATCTGTTTGATCGTGGATCATAGCCTGCATGAGCCACATTTGAGCTTGACAGAGATACTTTACAGAGATACTTGAGATGGGTTACTTTTTACTCGAGCGGGTCGCTCCCCTCGAGTGCCACTCCGGAGTAGGCGAGACCGGGTTGTTATACCGGCGTGAGATTGAGCTTTTCTATCGCGACTTGTCGTTGCATTTGTCCCTCTGGCTGTGCTGGTGTTGGCAGTCATGGACGCCCTACGTAAGTCCGCTCCTCCGGGACGTAACGGCAGTAGATCCTACGTAAGTCCGCTCCTCCGGGACGTAACGGCAGTAGATCCTACGTAAGTCCGCTCCTCAGGGACGTAACGGCAGTATGTTGGCACAGGCTTGACTGGACCCGAGGAGGCAGTCAGTTCAGATTGAGTGATCAGAGATGAGAGTTAGTTGTGGCATCATGTTCTTTCTGTCCCACTCTTTGAGCATCTAGATAGAGGCATAGTAGCTGTAGAGTTTACTTTTCCCAGCTTTCCTTACAGCACTGCTTTTGTTACTTTATGCCTCTAGTGGACTTAGTGGGCAGACCGTCGGGCTTGTTGGCGGCACCCACTGAGAACTACTTGGGACGTAGTTCTCACACCCGTCGTGGTGTCTTTTCCCACAGGAACTTCTACTCCAGTTCCTGTTGTTCCTGTTGCTGATCCTTCTGACCGAGGCGAGGGAGTCGCGAGCTAGTTCCCTACCCGTCGTTGGAGTGTAGCGGTACCCCTTCAGAGGAGAGCTTCAGTAGATTAGTTATTTTATTTTCCTCCTTTGAGAGACTGTTGTAGTGAGGATTGTTATGTATTGAGAGCCTGTACACTGATGTATTTATTGGAGATACCTCCCGGTTGAGTTCTGAGTTTGTATATGAGGATTCTGCATGATTATCATTTTTGGGAGACGGACATTGTTGTGTTATTTCCAGTTGTACAGTGATTGATTTAGTTATACAGCAGATTTTTATTTATAGCTCTGATATCTGTTTAGCTGTAGTACTTTTCTTGCAGGTAGGACGCTTCACCTATGCAGGTTTGGCATAGGTGGCGGATCTGTTGGCGAGCCGGGTCGCAGTTTCGACCCCGGGGCGTGACAATCGCCACTAGGCCCGACGATCTGCCCACCAAGACTACTAGAGGCAAAAGATAACCGATGCAGTAAAACTGAAAGAAGAAGCTGGAAACACTCTACAGCTACCATGCCTCTATCCAAATGCTCAAATGGGGAAACTCTGATGAAGATATGCAACACTCGCACACGAGGTGCTCAATCGACCCAATCGAGCTGACTGCCACATCGGGTCCAGTCTAACCTGCGCCCACCTACAACCACCTCCCGCTGACGGGCAGGAATTACGTAGGGCGTCCAAACGGACTAACTCGCTATCGAGTAGTGGCTCATGCAGGCTATAGTCACATCCATGCCCTCTCTCTCTCAGAACGGAAAGACTCAAGATGCTCAACCTCTCACACAATGGTCAAAGAACTCACAACGACCACGGGACCACCGTCAAACCCCGAACGGTTCCCAACAATACTAGCACTAGTCTAAACACAGCTACTAGACTCCACTCGGTCCCCCAGGCACGAGTGTAACAAAAAGTATCTGCCTGAATAAACCCAATCGATAGACCAGTAATCACTGGTACCGCCTGCTCTGCTGTCGAACTCTAGATCTCAATCGCGGGATACAGACCGACTTCGGACCGGTACGGTCGCATCCCAAAGTAAGTAACAGATCGGCATCGAACCGTCCGATCGCACACAAAAGTAAGTAACAGACTGGCATCGATCCGTCCAGTCGCACACTCCGGAGTGGCACTCGAGGGGAGCGACCCACACGAGTAAAGTAACTCTGTCATCAGTATCACAAGTATCTCTGTGTCGAGTATCACTGTATAGCAGGACTGGATCACGACTCTGATCAAAGTGGAAAAACTCGTCCACTAAAGGGAAACCCGATCCCTAAACGGATATAACAGTAAATGATAAGTGGAAACTCCATCCACTAGAGGAAAGTCTAATACCCAATCTGATACATCAATAAATATCCGGTCAACCGCCCAATATCCGCGGTTGCCGCAATACCCTGCCGTCCATAACCAAAGTACAATAACCGACCTCCGGTCAACCGCCCAAAGTCCGCGGTCACCGCCAAAACCCTGCTAGCCGCAATCCAGCACAACCCGTCCCTGTCACCAATGTCCCTGCTACACTACCCCAGACCCCTGCTCGCACCCGAGCAACACAGACCGCCTGACTAACAAGAAGGAGAAAGGAATAACATGGTTTCTCCTAAGTCAAGGTCCAATATGTAGTGCAGCAGTAAAAGATGGCCTAACTATATGTCCATACACATATGTCCATACAAGCATGCATTTGTCCTCAAGAAGAATAAGGAAAATAAACCTCATGCCAGAATTAGCAATGACCATACCTGTCCATGATTTTCGATCCATAATCACTCCTTGGAGTAGAACCTGCACATAACTACATAATCCTATCCCATTGTATAAACCAGCCTCATAAAAGGGTTATATGCTAACATGGCATGATAATTAATCATATGGGGTAACCTTGCCTTAGGTAAGCTTCCACTAATCATCAACATAAATGTCTGATTAATACCATTGTCATAATATGAATAATTAACTTGCAATTCCCATAAATCAACATTGTTAAGCTTACCAATCAATCCCAGGTATTGTACCCTACACCTGCATGCAATTCTAACATATAGAGTTAGAGAACCGTCCACCGGTTCTCGGAACAAAGCACCCACCTGAAAAGCTGACTGTCCAAAGCCCAACAGCTGAAAACACCAGATAACTCTAATCCCTTGCTCCAATAAGTTCAGCACACCCGTAACTCTCCTGGCACAACACAAAGTCCACTATTACACATACATTCCAAAATCTGCTCTCACACACACATACAACAACAGTCCCAAAAATGCTTAATTTTCACCTGCAGCAAGAGCCCAGAAAATTCCCAGAAAAATATCACCGCGATCCTCGCGTCGATAGCTTCGCAACGGTAGCTTGCACGCCCAAATCTGAGTTCGGTAAGCCAAGATATAAATTCGACAAGGTGGTACACTCATACAAAAATCTGTATTAAAACTGTACACTGTTCACTGAGAAAACAGTAATTTTCACCTCTGATGAAATCTCAGAAAAATCTAAGAAAAATACGAACGCGTTCCATGCGATCTGTAGATGAAAAAGTTGTATAAGCTCGTTTCCGGCTGACGCTTGTGCGCAAAGATACGGCCAAAACACCTCGATGCTGTCCCACAAAGCCAAACAGAAAAAGGGTCACAGTGTTGCCTCGGGATCCGTGCCAAAAACTCGAAACAGGAAAGCACGATCAATACGAAAGATGAAGCCCTACCTCTTAGGAGTCTGTCGGCACAAGAATCACTGCAAAATGATCTCGGGGTAGCCCAGGGGAGCCAAAACACTGCCGCTGCGCCGAAGAAGAACACTAGAAAGCAACATCGCGCCGCACCGTAAAATCCAGAACCTCGGGATGCGTGCTCCTAAAATCGTAGAACATGGCAGGAAGATCAAGAATTAAGAGTTGAACAAGTCTTCTTCAAGGTGCTCGGGCAGATGGTGCGTGGGCTGAGAGAAAAGAGCCAAAGAAGAGGGCTCGGGCTGCCTATTTATAGGCTGAGGAAACAATTGGAAAAATTCCCATTGTGTCCCAACTTTCGGGCGCCCGGTCCGGTCCGCCCGAATTCGGGCGCGCACAGTGCGGCCCGGCCCGCCAAGTTTCGGGCGCGCACAGTGCGGCCCGGTCCACCACACAGCCCAGTCCACTACTCCCCCGGGCCCCACTGCACCCGGTGCACCTGCGCCCGCAAATGGCGACGCGACACGTGGCCCGGCAACCCGTGCAACACGCACGTCGCGCCGTGGACCGCGCACGTCGCGGCTGACCCGGGCCGTACGGCCACCTGCCCCGCCGTACGGCCACCTGCCCCGGTCACCCACTCCACCTGTTGCGTGGACCGGGAGCACAACACCGAACCAATCACCTCACGCCACGTGTCCACCCGGTCTACCGTGCACCCGGGCCCAATTTCAGTGGACCGCGCCCGCTGAACCGGCCAACCGGAGAGCGCCACGTGGCCCGCCCCCGGTGCACGACCTCCGCGGTGGACCGCGCGCCTGCCCGCGCGCTCAGCCGCCTGCCCGCGCCCTCAGCCGCCTGCCCGCGGCCGCCAAACGCCTGCCCGAGGCTGCGCCGCCGCCCGCCGACGCTGCCCGCCGCCGCCGGCCGCCGCCGGCGATCGCCGGAAATACTGTTCCGGCATGAACAGTACCCGCAAGCTCAAAAACAGTAAGTAATTAGCCCATCTTGACCGTTTTCGCGCGCTGATTCCAAATCCGGCGTCCATTTTGCCAAATTCCAATCCTATAATTTGCCGGAGGCTCCCGGAAAGGTATTTTTAATCCGAATTCCGCGCCGAGCCTAAATTTGATATCCACTCCACGCGTAAACTCTTCTAAACATCCGATGGGGTCCCCCGATTACCTACGAGATCCATTTTAAGCCCCGAGTCCATCTCTTGTGTCCAAATTGGCGCGCGAACACCGCCGACATGCCACGTAGGCTTCCAGAAGCTGCTGGTCACACTGTAGAAGCCCTGCAAAGATCCGGGTCACCACATTCTACTTGAGAGTAGCCTTGAGCAACTAATCGTGCCTTGTTCCTGATGATAGTACCATCCTCATTTTTCTTGTTCTTGAAAATCCATTTGGTACCTATCACATTATGTTGCTTTGGAGGCTTCGTTAATTCCCAGACTTTGTTTCGCTCAAATTGATGGAGCTCTTCCTGCATTGCTTTAATCCAGTAGTCATCCTGAAGAGCTTCATCTATGTTCTTTGGTTCGATTAAAGATACGTAGCAAGCGAATCCACAAACCAACTGCCTCCGAGTTCTAACTCCTTCTTGTGGATCTCCAATAATATTCGATTCCGGATGATCCTTGGAGATTCGTAGCGTTTGTTGAAACGGAGTACTCGGAGGTATATGAGATGATTCCTGCACATCAGATAAACTTGAAGAACCATTAGATGCATCATTAATATTGGAAGTATTATTATGAGAAGATGCAATGGCAGGTGAATCATCATCTAGAGAGATATCGAGGGTAGATTTTCCAGATCCAAAGTGAAAAGCTTCATCTACTTTAACATTTATAGATTCTACGATCGTCTTAGATTCCAAGTTAAATACTCGATATGCTCTACTATTTGTAGAATACCCCAAGAATATCCCTTCGTCACTTCGAGAGTCAAACTTTCCAAGATTTTCACGGTCACGTAAAATGTAACACCGACTCCCGAAGATGCGAAAATATTTGATGTTGGGTTTTCTACCACACCATAGTTCATATGGTGTATTTAACGTTCCCGGGCGCAAATAAACTCGATTAATTACATAGATTGCAGTGTTCACAGCTTCAGCCCAAAAATGTAGCGGTAAATTCCGGCTGTGTAGCATAACACGTGCCATCTCTTGAACAACCCTGTTTTTGCGCTCGACAACACCATTCTGTTGAGGTGTATAGGGTGCAGAGAATTCATGCTTAATACCGTTTGAAGTGCAAAAGTCAATGAATTTAGAGTTAACGAATTCTCCACCTCTATCACTTCTAACACGAATGATCTTTTCATTCTTTTCAATCATAATACGAAGGGAAATCTCGTGAAAAGAATCAAAAGTATCAGCTTTCTCTTTTAAAAATGCTACCCAAGAATATCGAGAGAAATCATCAATCATCAAGAAAATATACCATTTACCTCCCAAAGATGGTTGACGAGTTGGCCAAAAGAAAGAAAAATAGTCTACATAAACTACACAACATTTAATCGTAGAACGATTAAAGACAAGGAAGGATTTCACCTTTGCATACCCAAACCTTTTGAGTTTTGGAGTATGTTGGCAATGGTTGAGAAATTTTCCTTGATGAAGACGTCTTGTATGATTGATCTTTTTCTTTTGTCATCGTCTTGTTTGAAGTACTACCAATGTTCTTTTCTTTTGAAAAATCCTTCTTTGAATTCTGGGGAGTGAACTTATTGGTAGCAGTTGCAAGATGTGGTTGATTTGATCCTTGAGCTCCAATCTTGCAATTTCTTTCAATGTGCCTTGCAAAATTACAACGAAAACATACCTTAGTACTTGACGATCCCGAGGAGGATGAAGTAGGCTTGTTGTCGTTGCTTGTCGTTAGTTTCGGTGTCGGAGGAGGAGATACCGACTGGGGCACGAAAACTGTCCCAACCGAACTAAAATTGTCTTCAGTTCGATTGTATCCGAGGCCGAACTTGTTTGTTTGACCAAGACCAAGAAGTTTATCCAACTTACTCCTTCCAGAAGAAAATTGCTGTAAGTCATCCTTGAGTTGGAAAATGGTCTCTGTCATTTCCAATTTTTCCCGTCGGGCCTCGCCGTAGAGCTTCAAGAAGTAATTCCCTTTGTTCACCATATCTATATAATTCTTCTCGAGTTGCTCATTGGACTCTTGAAGGGAAACATTTGCTTTTATCAGATTATCCCTTTCCACTTCAAGATCGGTCGAGAGAGAAGTTACCCTTTTTACTTCTTCTTCGAGATCCTGCAATCTCCCTCTCAACCCCTTGTTTTGCTTAGCCGGTTTCTTTGAATCCCGTAAAGGTCTGTGGTAGGCTAGAGCAAAATTTCACCTTCCGAATTATCCGATTCGTTGTCCGTTGCAATCTTTTCAACAGTGGAGTTGGACAATGACTCGGACGTACTTGCCATAAAGCACATGAAGGGTGAAGATATGGACGCGTGGAATGCCGTGGTGCTCTTTTCTTCATCACTTGAAGACGACTCATTTGACGTTGAGTTGTCATCCCAAGTGACGACTTGCATCGCCTTCTTCTTTGCCGGATACTTGTTGGGACACTCCGTTGCAATCTGGCCTTAGCCTCGACATTTGAAGCATTGTAGTTGTCCCTCTGAACTTTTCTTATCCTTTGAGAAGTTCTCTTGCTTTCTTGACTTGTAACTTGAAGTACCCTTGCCTTTGTTCGACTTTCCGAAGGATGGAGATTTACTTGAATTACCCCTTCGAAAGTTGCGGCGAAACTTCCTTGTCAAGAGAGCGAGCTGCTTCTCAAATTCCTCCATAGAAAGATTCTCGTCATCGTCTGAGGAGGATGTATCCGCGTCTTCTTCCTTAGTTGTTTTCAACGCATAACCTGAAGATTTAGAAGAGGATGCTTTTCCAGAAGAATTGTTAGTAGTAAATGTCATTTTCATATGTTGTAATGAAACCAACTAATTCTTCTACACGCAATTTCGTCCGGGTGTTTAATAGTTTCAATGGCTGTAACCTTTGGGCGAAATCGTTCAGGAAGAGTTCTTAAGATCTTTCTTACAACCTTAAATTCTGGAATCTTCTCTCCCAGGTTAGCACATGAGTTTATGATGTCTTGCAATCGTGTCTAGTAGTCCGTGAAAGATTCATTTTCTGCCCATCAAGATAGTGTGACGCCCCACTTCCCAGGGGGTCACCCATCCTAGAACTACTCTAGCTCTAGCACGCTTAACTCTCATGTTCCTCTTGGATCTTGCTACCATCCAAAATGCTATAGCCGGGTTAGAGATTTTAGTCCTATTATATCTTTATATAGAGGACTAATCCAAATTCCGGGTGTCACATTCTCCCCCCTTTAAGCCCTGACGTCCACGTCAGGCTCAAGCACACTCACAAGCACCAGGCGATGTGAGACTCGTCTCGCTAGCCTTAGCCGACCTTGTGAGGAGCTGCACTCCACTCACAACGGTCATTAGCCGGGGAGCCTCCACTCTACCCGCTATATAACCCTGGCTCAGCCGAGACTCATCTCACATTTCCGGCTGGTGAATGTCTCTGATACCAACTGTGACGCCCCACTTCCCAGGGGGTCACCCATCCTAGAACTACTCTAGCTCTAGCACGCTTAACTCTCATGTTCCGCTTGGATCTTGCTACATCCAAAATGCTATAGCCGGATTAGAGATTTTAGTCCTATTATATCATTTATATAGAGGACTAATCCAAATTCCGGGGTGTCACAATAGAGTCAAACTTGCTCGTAAGCATTTGCAGTTTCTGAATCTTCACGAGGTTAGTTCCCTCATGTGTAACCTGAAGAACATCCCAGATTTCTTTCGCAGTCTCACATGCCGAGACGCGAGAGAATTCAGTTTGAGATAAGGCATTAAAAATAGCATTAACTCCTTGCCATTGTAAGAAGATGAATCTAACTCTTCCTTGGTCCATTTTGACCTAGGTTTTTAAGGTGCGAACATCAGAGATAATTTCAGTTGGATTAGTCCATCCTAATTCAATTGATTGCCACACCCTTTCGTCGATGGAAATTAAAAAGGCTTTCATCCATACTTTCCAGTACGCATAATTTGTTCCATCAAAGAAAGGGGGTCGATTGATGTTTCCACCTTCAACCATTGTTTACAACCCTATTCCCGCTCTGATACCACTTGTTGGGTTTATGTAATATAGATCTAAATAGGGGAAAAACACCTAGAGGGGGGTGAATAGGTGTAAACGTATAAACACTCAAAAATCGTTGCGATAAAAAAACCAATGCGGAAATAAAAATAACACGCAAGATTTTTACGTGGAAAAACTCCAATCACCGGAGTAAAAAACCACGGGACCGATAACACGGCGAAATCCACTAGAATTAAAACACGTACAAGGTGATTTACCGTACACACTTACGACTCAACCTTTTCCATACGCTCCTAGAGGATCTTCTCCGCTCGCTCCACGACGCTTCTCGAATCCACGATCTGCGCCCAACGCCGAATCCACGGCGTCCAACGTCGAATCCACGACGTCCGACCGAATCCACGGTCTTCACCCAGTAGCACCCTTCGAATCCACGAACGTGCCTCGCTCCGAATCCACGAGAGCGGTTGAACCTTGAATCCACAAGGACACGCGAATCCACGCGCCGATTTTGGGGTAAATCGTTGTTTTTGGGTGGTGATGATCCGCCGAATACTTAGATCAAAGATAGATCGGAAATACCATCTAAGTATTCATTAGTTTGATTCAACTCAAGATGTGAGTATGAAAACCTAGAATCAAACTAATCAATATAGATGAAGAAACATAGAGTATTCTCTAATGATTTCCTTTCTTCTCTATATGTGGATCTAGGCCGTATAAAAGATGACGACTTTTTGGATTCGGCTTACCCTAGAAAAAGAATCATAGGGTCTATTTATAGGTTAGAAACCCTAGGAAGGAGATAAGAATCAAAAACCTAACATTTCTGGAATTTTACGGACGGCGATCCGGATCGGATTTGGGCGATCCGGATTGCAGTAGCAAGAAAGACGGTTTCCAGAAAACAATCGTTCGGGATCCGGATCGGAATGCCTGATCCGGATCGTTCATACAATTCAGAAAACTCAACGTTCGGGATCCGGATCGTGAGATGCTGCGATCCGGATTGAAGTAATGTATGAAACAACAACCTTCGGGATCCGGACTGCTGGCTCTGATCCGGATCCTGAACATGTCCGAACACCAGTTTTTGATTTTTATGCATTAAAAATTCTTCCAGTGTTTCTACACTACAAGAAGTATTCGGATCACCAAAAATCTTTAGTTAAACATACCTGATCCTTTTGAATTCTTCTTTCTTGAGATTGAGTTAAATGATCCAACTTTCTTCACCTTCAATCTTCAAGACTTGAACCTTTCACGAAACTACGCCAACTCAAATTCCGTAACACCTTTTGACGTACCGGATGATCATTTTCACATTCACCGCTTTCCAGGTGAACTTCCTTCTGGCAGATTGATATCTCGCGCCAATCGCAACACTGCAGGAATATATCCGATCGACTAGCCGTGCGATAGAGTAGACTTCCATCATGCTGCGATAAAGCTTTTTCGTCTACACTTTTCACACGAGAGTTCACTTCCTAATCCCTTATTGCTAGTTTTCCATTGGATCGGAAAGTCCTAAGAGTTTTCTAATCCGAATTTCCTTGACCACCTCCTTTGCATACTTGGATTGACATAATGCATGCCATCTTCACTTTGTTTTACTTGCAATCTAAGAAAATATGTTAGCTCACCCATCAGGGACATCTCAAATTCGCTTTCCATTGTTTCACAACACTATCGAATTTTGAAGCATCATTTATTCCTTGTAGCTCCAAATACAATGTCGTCCCACATAAATTTGTGCGACAATAAAGTTATCCTGACAAATGCTTCACAAAGAGTGTCCTGATCGCGCCCCCCTCGAGTGTAGCCCTTTTTCCAAAGGTGCTTTGTTAACCTTTCGTACCATGCTCGCGGTGCTTGTTTTAGACCGTAAAGAGCCTTTTTCAGTCGAAACAC
>JAQNDB010004253.1:0-24709 GCA_029204045.2 Tillandsia leiboldiana | reverse complement strand
TGACGGTCACCCCGGTTCCCACACAAGGGTCGACAGCACCGGCCGCTGCACCACCGACAGCACCACCGCCGGCGGCGGCTACGGGACCGGCGCCGGGGACAACCAGCAGGGTTACTCTGGAGGAGACTGTAGTCACACCTGCCCCTGCCGTGGCTGCCGCCGCCGCGAGGGAGGGGACGGTTGTGATGACTGAGCGGGATCGGGTGCGGGCCAACCTGAAAGACTTCAAGAAATACGACCCACCCACGTTCGAAGGGGACACGACCGATCCGTGGGTCGTCGAGAAATGGGTGGGGTCGATGGAGAAACTTTTCGAAGACCTACTCATGGAGGATGACGAGCGGGTTCCCCTAGCAGTCCACTGCTTGGAGGGGAACGCCCGCTTGTGGTGGAAGACGGTATGCCCCGATCCTGCTAAGGGTACCGCACTTCCGTCCTGGACAACCTTCAAGCAGGAGCTGTTCGGGGCCTTCTTCACCAACAGTGTAAAGAAGAAGCTGGAGGATGACTTGAACCACATCCAGCAGGGGAACCGGACGGTCATGGAGTACCAGCGGGAGTTCGTCCGACTAGCAAACTGCGTCCCGTTCGTCATAAGGGACGAGGCTCACAAGGCGCAACTTTTCGTGGATGGCCTGCGGAGCAATATCTTCGAGGTAGTACAAGCAGCTGAACTGCACACCTTCCAGAAAGTGGTCGACAGAGCCACTACGGTGGAACGTGGCTTTGCGGTCACCCGCGCCAGGAGGGAGAACTCGACGCGATTGGAGGACCGGAAGCGGCAACACCAGAACTCGGGGGGAGGCTCTTGGAGCGGGGGCGGGGCCCCCAAACGGTGGAGACCACAGGCGGGGTCCCGGAGCGCGCCAGCTGGAGGGCAGAGGCCGGGGAATAGGCCTTGTGTCATATGCGGGGGAGGGCACATTCCGGGAGAGTGCCCCCAAAGAGGCGACCACTGCTTCAGGTGCGGCAAGCGGGGGCACTTCCGCCGCAACTGCCCCTTAGGCGGGGGATCTGCGTCCTCTGCAGCTTCCACGCCCACGCCACAGCTCTCTGGGCGGGGGAAGGCTCCTATGACGTCGGCGTATAGACCCCCTGCACCACGGCCCGAGGAGGACAGGCGGCCACAACCAGGCGGGAGAGTCTTCTCAATGACCCGCCAGGAGGCAGATCCGCCGGAGGACACACTTGCAGGTACTACTTCCGTTTCTAATTCCCGTGCAAGAACTCTTTTCGACACCGGAGCAACACACTCTTTTATTTCCCGTGACTTCGTGTTTTTGTATGGTCTCGAGGAGACACCCCTCCAATTTTCCTTGGTGGTACGAACGGCGGGAGGGACCTTGGAGGCGGTCAGCGTTGTGACCGCCTGCCCGATTAAGCTAGGGCGGCTGGCATGCCCTTGGGATCTGGTGGTAATCCCCCTGAAGGAGTACGACGTGGTACTGGGCATGAACTGGCTCACGAGGTACCAGGCACTCATCGATTGCGACAAGCGACAGTTGCGTTTACAAGAACCGGGTTTCCCTGACCATGTGTACATGATGGGCAAGAGCATCTCCTTCCCGGCGATTATCTCAGCGGCACGGGCCAGAAGACTGGTGGAGGGTGGTTGCGTGGCCTACTTAGCATCGGTGGATTTGGCTACCCGACCCCCGACGGCGCTCGCCGATATCCCAATAGTGAGGGACTTCCCCGACGTTTTTCCCACGGAACTGCCTGGGATGCCCCCTGAACGGGAGGTGGAGTTCCCCATCGAACTACTACCGGGCACGCAGCCTATTTCGAAGGCACCTTACCGAATGGCCTTCGCAGAACTAAAGGAGCTTAAAGCACAACTGGAAGACCTCCTGGATAAAGGGTTCATAAGACCGAGTGTGTCACCCTGGGGCGCACCGGTACTCTTTGTGCGGAAGAAAGACGGAAGCCTGCGTCTCTGCATCGATTACAGAGGAATAAACAAAGTCACAGTGAAAAATAAGTACCCCCTGCCCAGAATAGACGACCTCTTCGACCAGCTGAAAGGGGCGACGGTCTTCTCCAAGATCGATTTGCAATCAGGCTACCACCAACTCCGAGTTCGGGACAAAGACATTCCGAAGACCGCTTTCCGGACCCGGTATGGCCACTACGAGTTCACGGTCATGCCTTTCGGACTCACGAACGCCCCCGCAGTCTTCATGGACATGATGAACCGGATCTTCAGACCCTTCCTGGATCGGTTCGTGGTGGTTTTCATCGACGACATCCTGGTCTATTCCACTACCGACAAGGAACACGAGGGCCATTTGCAAGCAATCCTCCAAACTCTCAGGGAACAGGAGCTGTTCGCTAAACTCAAGAAGTGCGAGTTCTGGCTACGCGAAGTCGGCTTCCTAGGACATGTGATCTCGGCACAAGGGATAGTCGTGGATCCGAAGAAGGTGGAGTCCGTGGTCGACTGGCAGCCGCCGACGACGGTTACAGAGGTCCGCAGTTTCCTAGGACTGGCAGGATATTACAGGCGTTTCGTAGAGGGTTTCGCGAAGATCGCTACCCCATTGAATCGGTTGACCAGAAAAGGGGAGAAGTTCATATGGACGGCCAAATGCCAGGAGAGTTTTGAGGAACTCAAAAGGAGGCTAACCAGGGCACCAATACTTGTGCTGCCGGCACCCGGGGAAGATTACGAAGTGTACTGCGACGCATCCAGGATCGGTCTGGGTGGTGTTCTGATGCAACAGGGGAAAGTGATTGCCTACGCGTCCAGGCAACTGAAGGACTACGAGAAGAACTACCCGATACACGACTTGGAACTGGCCGCAGTAGTCTTCGTTTTAAAACTGTGGAGGCACTACCTCTTTGGAGTTCACTGTAACGTCTTCTCGGATCATCAAAGTCTTAAGTATATCTTTACCCAAAAAGAATTAAACTTGCGGCAGAGGCGGTGGCTGGAGTTGTTGAAGGACTACGACTTGACGATTCAATACCACCCCGGAAAGGCGAACGTGGTGGCGGACGCCTTGAGCAGGAAAGGGCGCCAAGACGGGGCGTCCAGGAGCGCGATAACGGAGCAAAACCATTTGATAGCGGAGTTCGCACGAATGCAGTTGGAAGTGGTGCCGACAGGCACGGTTAGGCAACTCCTAACCCTGGTGGTCAAACCAACGCTACTTGAGAAGATCCGGGAGAGGCAACAAACCGACCCACACTTGCAGCGCGTACGAGACAAGATCCCCCTGGACCAAGAGAGCGACTTTGCAGTGGAAGACGACGGCACCCTACGGTTCCGCAGATGGATCTGCGTGCCGGATTCGCCGGAGTTGAAGGAGGAAATTTTGAAAGAGGCACACCGGGCCCCTTATGCGGCACATCCAGGGGGCACGAAGATGTACAGGGACCTCAAACAGACCTACTGGTGGCCCAACTTGAAGGGGGACGTCACTCGACATGTAGCTCATTGCCTAGTGTGCCAACGGATAAAGGTCGAGCATCAGCGGCCAGCAGGGAAGCTACAACCTCTACCGGTACCAGAATGGAAGTGGGATCAAATCACCATGGACTTTGTCACGGGCTTCCCACGTTCACCACAGGGCCACGACGCAATTTGGGTCGTAGTCGACCGGTTAACGAAGTCAGCACACTTTCTGCCAATTCATACGACCTGGACCCGAGAACGGTTAGCCCAAGCTTATATCAGCGAGATCGTGAGATTACATGGAGTGCCGGCATCGATCACCTCGGACAGAGACACGCGCTTTGTCTCGAAATTTTGGCAGAGCCTTCAGCGGGCCATGGGAACCAAACTACAGTTCAGCACAGCCTTCCACCCTCAGACGGACGGACAGTCGGAGCGTGTGATACAAACCCTAGAAGACCTGCTTCGCGCCTGCGTACTAGATTGGGGGATCGGGTGGTCACGCTATCTACCTCTCGTGGAATTCGCCTACAACAACAGCTACCAGGCCAGCATCCAGATGGCGCCCTACGAGGCCTTATATGGGAGACGCTGCCGGTCCCCGATTTGTTGGGACGATCTGGGAGAACGGAAATTCTTGGGGCCCGATTTAGTGGAGGAAACGGAAGAGAAGGTTCGCCTCATCCGACAGCGCCTGCTGACCGCCCAGAGTCGCCAGAAGAGCTACGCGGACCAAAGGCGCCGCGACTTAGAATTCCAAGTAGGAGAGCACGTTTTCTTGCGGGTCTCGCCGTCCAGAGGAGTAAGGCGGTTCGGGCTGAGGGGCAAGCTGAGCCCACGGTTTGTGGGGCCGTTTGAGATTTTGGAGCGGGTCGGCCCGGTTGCGTACCGCCTTGCCCTACCACCGAACCTCGACCGAGTCCACGACGTCTTCCACGTCTCGATGCTCCGGAAGTACCTCTCCGACCCCTCACACGTCCTGGATGCTTCTACACTCGAACTGAAGGAGGACCTAAGCTTCGAAGAAACCCCGGTGAGGATCCTGGCAAGGGAGACCAAGTCGTTGCGGAACCGAGCTATCCCCTACGTGAAGGTACACTGGAGCAACCACGAGGAGCGAGAAGCAACTTGGGAGCTGGAATCTAGAATGAGGGAGTACTACCCCGACCTTTTCACCACCACCCGGGTTTAAGTTTCGAGGACGAAACTCGTTTTTAGAGGTGAGTGGTGTAATAACCGCGAGTTTACTTTTCCTTTTTGGGTCCCTTCATCGTTTTTACGGAAACCTTTTCCGACTAAGGGGTCCGGGGTGTGATTCTTTTTCCTTCGTTCTTGGCAGACCGTCGGGGCTCGCGGGTAATTTTTGGATAATAAAGCTCGCGAAACGAAAACCGGCGGCGCGATCGGTTTTGGATTCCGACTCCGGAATCTCCCGGAATAAATTCCGGAAGATCGCTTAGCGGTTCGGGCGTTTTGCACGCTTTTCGAGGTAAATCAGGTTCGGACTCGATTTCTTTTATTTGGGGATTTAGGTCCCCCTTTATTTTTCCCCGCCCCGCTTAGACCGTCTGGTTCAATTTTGTGTGCGAAGACTTAGGTTTTCCCTTTTTTCCCACTCTGCTCGTCCCGCACAACGCAAGTTCCCCATCGGAGCGCGTGGGAGAAGAACCCCGTTTTCCTGCGAGACGGTACGGAACCAAGGAGAAGGAAAGGACGATCCCCCTCCCCACGGAACTTGGCAAGCGAGCGTGAGACGATCCCTCCCTTCCCAATCATCGTCGTCGAAACCGAGGTGAGACGGAGGTTTTCTTTTAGTTTCTTTTGGATTCTTGATTATCCGGATCGGCAAGGGGATGGCACAGGCGACGGATTCTCCGGAATCCGCCGCATGTGCGAAGACCACCTCCCCTCCCCAGGTCGGCGTTCCCGTGACCCGCACGGGGCTAGGCTCACGCCCAGCCCCGCGTGCGGGGGGTGACCCGCACGGTGCGGGGGTGAGCCGCATGTGCGGGGGTGACCCGCACGGGGCTAGGCTCACGCCCAGCCCCGCGTGCGGGGGTGACCCGCACGGTGCGGGGGTGAGCCGCACGTGCGGGGGTGACCCGCACGGGGCCGGGCCCGCGCCCAGCCCTGCGTGCGGGGGTGACCCGCACGGGGCTAGGCTCACGCCCAGCCCCGCGTACGGGGGTGACCCGCACGGTGCGGGGGTGAGCCGCACGTGCGGGGGTGACCCGCACGGGGCTAGGCTCGCGCCCAGCCCCGCGTGCGGGGGTGACCCGCACGGTGCGGGGGTGAGCCGCACGTGCGGGGGTGACCCGCACGGGGCCGGGCCTGCACCCAGCCCTGCGTGCGGGGGGGGGTGACCCGCACGGGGCTGGGCACGCGTGCGGTCTCGCGCGCGGGCGGGGTGCCGCGAACCGGGTTAGACGGAGGGTCGGGTTCTCGTCTTCTTTAAATTTCCTTAAAATCTAAGTGCCGATTTTTCCCGTGCGGCAGGTGTGTGAGCCGGACGAGCGTGTCGGGACGCGAGGAAAGTCGAACCTTAACCGCTACAAGTAACAGGTGGGTTGTATTTACCTTGTCCTAGTCTCTAAATTCTATCGTATGGGACGGGGTCCATTCTTAGTGTACTGGGGTTAAACGACGATGGGCGATAACTTATGCATGTTAGTGAGTTCCCTATAGCGTTTAGCGTTAGTTACCGTTGGTTGTTCTCTTTTTAATCACTATATGTCGGCGGGCCACCGTCGAGTGCGCGTATTATTACCTTGTTTTTCAATTATGCACTTTACCGCATTACTTTTGTTATTCATATTATGATGCTGACATGATGGTGGTTACGGTTACTTGGCTCGAGGTTGCCACACGCGCACCCGCGGTTTGGCCACCGCAAAGGGTGCGCTTTTCCGGAAAAGTGGTCTCTGACCCGTGTATACCCACGAGGTGACGTAGTGGGGCCCCTTATTAGTGGTGGGGTTGAGGCGCCGAGGTGCGAGCGGTGCGACCCGTCGGTTTAGTTGTCCGACGTGGTCGGGTTTCTGCAGGTACGGTATGGGCCGTCGGTTTAGTTGTCCGACGTGTCCGGGTATTACAGGATACAGGTGTACAGGTTGCCCTTTCCTCCTTGGGGGGGGGGGTGGTTGCTCCGGCTGTCTTCACGGTTCGTTTTATTATATTCTCCTGCTCTACTACTTTTACGTCACTGACTTCCCACTTTGTGACAGGGTTCAGACGGGGGGAGACATAGGCGGTGGCGAGGACGGGGCAGGAGCAGCTGGGTCGCTGGGGACCCTGGACTGTATTTCCTTTTCTTTCTAGCATTTCATTTACATTGTGGTTATGTGAGAGGTTCTCGATACCCTCGTGGGGTCGGCATGGATGTCGGTATGAGTTGTTATTAGTTATCCTCTTATGCATTACTCTCCTCTTTGAATGTTATTGGCCATTTGAAAATGAAAAAAAAAAAAGGTAAAAGAAAAAGTAAAGATTGCGAAAACCGTTTTTAAAATAGAAGTGTCGTGTGGGCACTGGTTTCAAAACCCTGTGGATTTATGGATTTCAAAAGGGGATTTCAAAACTTGGTGTCGGGTGGGCACCGCTTTCAAAACCTTGTGGTTTTATGCTGATTTCGAAACTCGCTTTCAAAACATAAGCACCGGGTAGGCGCTCTTTATAAAACTGTGGATTGATCCTTTCCAAGTTGAACGGCCATATATTTTAGATAAGTTAGAATGCTGGTTGTATGTTAATAATTGTTCTGATTGAAAGGTTGCGTATGTTTGAACATGTACTGAATGCTACGCCGTGCACATACAGGGGAGACTCTGTCCGTTTGCAGAGTGACCCTGTATGTGTGGCGGGTCTGGGCATGCGCCGGGGGAGAGGGGTTTCGCTTTTACAACAAAAAATTTTTACACGTCAAATGTTGACTTTTCTATGAATCGTTTCCGCTAAAACAAAACCCCCGGGGCGTGACAGATTATACCAAATGTAACGACCCGACCCACTAGCAATAACAACTCGTTGGGCCCAAATCACAACCCAAAATGCTTAAGCCCAGTTATTATTACTAGTGTTCATGTCTCATATAAACCCAATCACAATTCCATCCACATCCGATGTGGGACTATTGGGGGCGTCACAGACTCCCCCCGTTTAGGCCTGACGTCCTCGTCAGCCCAAACACACACAGCAGCCCAAGATCACCAGGCGATATGAGACTCGTCTCGCTAGCCCTGTCATCTAGACCCAGGCTCAGCCGAGACTCGCCGCACACTTCCGGCTGGTTATTGGCTCCGATACCAAATGTAACGACATGGACACTAGTAATAATAACTGGGCTTAAGCATTTTGGGCTGTGGTTTGGGCCCAACGAGTTATTATTGCTAGTGGGCCGGGTCGTTACAGCCGATTGGGCAGGATCAGTGGATGATCGAAAAAGCACGAGTGGTGCATGCTTCTATCTTGGCCATTGCCTTGTTGCATGGCACAGTAAAAAGCAGAACTGCATAGCACTCTCGACTGCCGAAGCGGAATACATTTCAGCTGGAAGTTGCTCAACTCAACTCATTTGGATGAAAAGCGTACTGAGCGACTTCCGCATTTCAGCATCTTCGGTAACAATACTTTGTGACAACACTAGTGCTATTAACATTTCTAAAAACCCTGTGTTGCACTCTAGAACAAAACATATTGAACTTAGATATCATTTTCTTAGAGAGCTAGTTGAATCAAATACTCTTCAACTTTCATATATTTCAACTGAGGATCAATTAGCTGACATTCTAACAAAACCTTTGGATCAAAAACGTTTTATTCATTTACGAAAAGCAATTGGGATGCTTTCCTTGAAATAATCTTCTTTTTGAAAACTTTGCTTAGGATAGGTTTTGTATTTGTTTTTGTTTTGTTCATTATCTATGTTTGTACATAGGACATTAATTGAGCATAGGTCATAATTGACTTTAATTGCATTTTTTCGCACATTTAGAAATTTATTATGCTTTTGCCATCATAATATTTCACTGTTGCAATGATCATTTATGTTAATTAAATCATCTTCTAAAGTGATCAAAGTCAATTTCTCTCTCTCTATGATCTCTTGGTATAGTCATTATCTTATTTGACTGCTTAGTCGAGTATGAAATCGAGATCAATATTTGGTTGAATACTTTATATCTTAAATAATTGATAGCCAATTGAGGGGGAGTCTTAGAAATGGTAAAATGCTCAAAAGATGTGGAAAGAGTTACATCCCAATGAGGAGTGTGAAAACTACCACCACATGGAGGAAAGAGCTACCACCTCGGTCGTCCGAGTATTGTGTGCAGCTACCACATGTATACCAAGCATGGTTGTTCAAATTTTTGATTAAGTAAAATGCATGTTGAAATACTTGACTCTGTCAAATTTCAAGGTTGGTATAAGGTGGGTTTTTAAAGAAAGATGCTCAAAGAGCCACTCTCTTCAACAGATTGTCTAGATACATTATCTACTATATTTGGGATTTCAAACATCTATTGATCTTTGTATTTCATTTTCTTTACTGAATTGATGATTTGATAAAGGCATTACTCATAAGATCAAGTTAGATGTAATTGAAGGTGTTCAACTTTTAGGGATTTAATTTTTGTAAATTTTCGTTTCATTTTTGGATATTATTGATAGATTTGGCATAATCTAATTCTTGTTGTATGAAACGATGACTTTTGTTTAAAGTTGATACACATTTGTGCTTACAATCTTTTTCTGGTTTTTCTTGAATTTCTCTGAAATTTTCTAAGGAAAAAGTTGGGGTCGATCCGGATCGGGCTAGATGATCCGGATCCCGAACGCAGTTTCTCACTGCGGGTAGCCGATCCGGATCGCAGTTATGAACTGATCCGGATCGCGGCTAGGTTTTATAAGGAACGAAAGGGGTTTTTGATTTCTTTACTCCAATCTTTTGTTCCAAAGTTTCCAGAGCCTCTCTCTCTAGATTTCATCCTTCCTGGAAGCTTTCAAACTCAGGTTCTTCAACTCCAAGTAAGTTTTATTGATCAAAATCTCGGTTTTTCACCGTTTTTCTCTTTTCCTCCTCAAACGTGATGAATTTCTTGGATCAACTTTGTTTGTGGATGGTTTTTGATCAAATTTCTTTTGAAATAAGAACTCTGGGTAGATTAGTTTTGATTATATGCTAGGTTTTCTCCTGATTAACGGATTTTTAGGCTTCGATTTCTAAAATTTCGGTTTTAGGGCATATAATAAGGATTTTCGAAAATCATGCAATTGATCTATTTTTAAAAGTCCTTTTGCAAAACTAATTTGATTCTTAGCTTCTCTACATGATTATGATTGTTTGGGTACAATCTTTCAATCTTTGAAAATTAACAATTTTTCATGTGTTCTTGAGTTGGTCTACACAGGATTCCTTTTCTCAAGAAACCATTAGCAATGGTGATCACTTGGATTGTCTTTCTACTTGCGGCTATGGTTCATACAAGAGACACCGTCAAGCCCAAGAGGGCTAAGAAGGCTAAGAAAGCGAAGAAAGCTAAAGATGATTCCGACACAGAATCTGAAACGGAATCAATTGATTGGGATGAACTGCAAGTTGAAGCAACGACTGTTCCCACTGCTCCAAAGGGAAAAGCGCCTGCAGAAACATCGAAGGCTCCGCCTACTGCTGCTGAAAAAGGGAAAGCTCCAATGGAAGAAACTTCTGGGAAGACAAGAAGAAAAAGTGTTGCTCGCAAGAGAGGAAGTGCTCGAGGAATCACCATTGAGCAACCAGCTGCTGGCCAAGCACCTCCTCAAGACTTTGTCAGCTCGGCTAGAATAAAGGATTTTGAAAACAGAGAATGCATTGGAGAAAGGCATGTTGATGTAAAAGCCTTAAGGCAGCGTTCACAGATGTTCGGGACTTTGTTTGACCAGAGAGGTCTTGCTTCCATTTGCAATTTCCCGGAGAACACTGGGTATTGTCTTCACTCAGTGAGGATGTTTTATCAGAATGCCTGCTATCTAGTTGATCAGGAAAGCGGGCGTCGGGATTTTCAGACATTAGTCAAGAATGTCAGAATCAAAGTAACGCCTCAGCTAATTGGTGAAGTACTAGGGATGGACGCCCGAGCCGATGGCACTCATTACCTGAAGAATCAAGCCTTCAACACCTTCTCCTGGAGAGTGGTAGTTGATGGAATCTGTGTTCCAGATACTCGGTCGACAGGAAACTCCGTTTTCTCGAAAGAACTACGACCAGAGTACCGCATCTTAAATCTCATTGTTTGTTACAATATTATTCCAAACATGAACACTAAGGTTCTTCGGTGGGAAAGAATGATATTCCTTTATCTACTTGGAAACCCCGCAGCAGCACTGGGAGCTAACTTAAACATTCCCTACGTCATCTGGTCAAGGATGGCACGATATGTGGAGCAAGCTCATCCGTCAGAGAGACTACCTTTTCCAATGATCATCATGCGCATTCTTCGCAAATTTAAAGCTGACACAAATGCGAGTTCCTATCTGCACAGTTTAGGAACGATCAATGACACAACATTTGTAAAGTCTCTTTCGACGAAGCCAGATGAACCTTTCATACCTCTTCACCGGCAACGCGAACAACGACAACAAGCAACAACCTCTGCTCCGGCAGCAGCTCCTCCAGTTCAACCAGCACCTCCGGCACAAGAAGCACCACAATCAACTTCTGATGATGATGCATCTGTTACCTCAATCTATAAAGAACAGCAAAGGCTCTCCAACGAGCAAGAACGTATATCAAATGAACTAATTGAGGTAAAGGAAGAAATAAAGAAGGTAAATAAACATCAATCAGCAATGAACAAGCGAATAAAGAAGATTTTCCAAATCCTCGGCTGTATCAGTTCAGACGAGTCTGAATAATCCGTATCCTTCTAATTTCTGTTTATTATGCATATGCTTAAATCCTTCTGTTGTGCAGGTTTTTAAGTTTTAATTTCAGTTTTTAGTTCTCGAACTTAAACTGTTAACCATTCTCTCCACTTCTGTAATCTTTGGCTGTATTTGTGACAAAAAGGGGGAGAGAGTTTAGAACAATGTTTAGCACAATGAACAATGATTGTGAAACTTGATGATGAAGATTTTGTAAACATCAAGGTAAGTATCTTTTCAACTTCAACTTTGGTTTTCATCTTGTGATTGTTTGCATGTCTCGACTAACTATTCGACTAACTATTTGGGCATGTAATATAACTAACAAGTTGATGTTGGACTAACATTTTGTGACATTTGGTTTTTAGTTGCATAGAAGATATGTTGGTTTTTGACTATGATTCTCTTACATATCTGAATTCTCAAATGTCATGATGATTAGATAAACTCTATCTCTGTACTAGGTTTTGTATGCTAAATATTCTTGAGGTATCTAACGATCTCTTTTTGTCAAGAATGATTTCTTTGTGCAGAGAGTACAGATGTCTAAGTCTAGAGTCTGTTTTAGGAGTTTATCTCATGTGTTTAAATTTTTGAATCTCCATTGTAAATTTTTGTTGTATGGTGATAGCAACAAAAATATCTTTTTGAATTTTCTTTAGTGGATCTATGTTCCGCCAAAGGGGGAGATTGTTACGGAATTTGAGTTGGCGTAGTTTCGTGAAAGTCTCAAGTCTTGAAGATTGAAGGTGAAGAAAGTTGGATCATTTAACTCAATCTCAAGAAAGAAGAATT
Source organism: Tillandsia leiboldiana (assembly GCA_029204045.2). NCBI lineage: Eukaryota > Viridiplantae > Streptophyta > Magnoliopsida > Poales > Bromeliaceae > Tillandsia > Tillandsia leiboldiana. The sequence continues at coordinate 12,618 of JAQNDB010004253.1, read as the reverse complement.
CAAAAGGATCAGGTATGTTTAACTAAAGATTTTGTGTGATCCGAATACTTCTTGTAGTGTAGAAACACTTGGAAGAATCTTTCATTGCATAAAAATCAAAAACTGGACTTGGGACATGTTCAGGATCCGGATCAGGTTGTTCGATCCGGATCCCGAAGGTGGTTCGTTCATACATCAGTTCAATCCGGATCGTAGTCTCTTGATCCGGATCCCGAACAGTGAGTTTACCATTTTCCTTGAACGATCCGAATCATGCTTCGCAATCCGGATCCCGAACGTTGATGTTTGGTAAACTGTATGAACGATCCGGATCATGCACTTCGATCCGGATCCCGAACCTTCGTTTTTCTGGAACTGGCTGACTCGTTACGACGATCCGGATCCTAGCTAGTCCGATCCGGATCGCCGTCCGTAAATTTACCAGAAATGTTAGGTTTTTGATTCTTATCTCCTTCCTAGGGTTTCTAACCTATAAATACACCCTATGACTCTTTTTCTAGGGTGAATCCACATAGCCGTCATTTTTATATATCATTTTATACGGCTATAGATCCACATATAGAGAAGAAAGGAAATCATTAGAGAATACTCTATGTTTCTTCATCTATATTGATTAGTTTGATTCTAGGTTTTCATACTCACATCTTGAGTTGAATCAAACTAATGAATACTTAGATGGTATTTCTGATCTATCTTTGATCTAAGTATTCGGCGGATCATCACCACCCAAAACAACGATTTACCCCAAAAATCGGCGCGTGGATTCGCGTGTCCTTGTGGATTCAAGGTTCAACCGCTCTCGTGGATTCGGAGCGAGGCACGTTCGTGGATTCGAACGGTGCTATTGGGTGAAGACCGTGGATTCGGTCGGACGTCGTGGATTCGACGTTGGACGCCGTGGATTCGGCGTTGGGCGCAGATCGTGGATTCGTGAAGCGTCGCGGAGCGAGCGGAGAAGATCCTCTAGGAGCGTATGGAAAAGGTTGAGTCGTAAGTGTGTACGGTAAATCACCTTGTACGTGTTTTAATTCTAGTGGATTTCTGCCGTGTTATCGGTCCCGTGGTTTTTTACTCCGGTGATGGAGTTTTCCACGTAAAAATCTTGCGTATTATTTTTTATTTCCGCATTGGGTTTTATCGCAATGATTTTTTGAGTGTTTATACGTTTACACCTATTCACCCCCCTCTAGGTGTTTTTTCCCCTATTTAGATCCGTATTACATATAACCCAACACATCCAACCGGTCAGCGCAAGGTCCGAAGAAGCTGAAGGAGGGGTTTGAGTCCGTGGAGTCGGTAATCACCTTGTTATTCTTCTATTCTTAGTGGATTGTTATTGCGTGTTGGTCCCGTGGTTTTTCTCCTGGATTGGAGTTTCCACGTATATCTCGGTGTGCTGTTTTTATTTTCCGCATTGGTTTTTATTTTGCACTGAGATTTAGTTTTATAAGTATTACACCTATTCACCCCCCCCTCTAGTTGTTTGATAGTACCTATTTAGATCCTTGTGGATCCTATAAAAACCTACAGTACGCCTCATCAGGAAGCGCCTACTGACCGCCCAGAGTCGACAAAAGAGCTACGCGGATCGGAGACGCCGCGACCTAGAATTCCAGGTGGGAGAACACGTGTTTCTGCGGGTCTCGCCGTCCAGAGGAATCAAGCGTTTCGGGCTGAAAGGCAAGCTGAGCCCACGGTTTGTGGGGCCGTTCGAAATCCTGGAGCGCTTTGGCCCAGTGGCTTACCGCCTTGCCCTACCACCGAACCTCAGCCGGGTCCACGACGTGTTCCACGTGTCGATGTTAAAGAAATACCTCCCCGACCCATCGCACGTTCTGGACGTCTCGACGCTCGAACTGAAGGAGGACCTAAGCTTCGAGGAAATCCCGGTGCGAATCCTAGCAAGGGAGAGCAAGACGCTGCGAAATCGAGCCATCCCCTATGTGAAAGTGCTCTGGAGCAACCATGAGGAGCGGGAAGCGACGTGGGAGCTGGAGGCAAAAATGCGGGAGGGCTACCCCGACCTTTTTACCGCAACCCAGGATTGAGTTTCGGGGACGAAACTCGTTTTTAAGAGGTGAGTGGTGTAGTGGCCACTGGTTTTAAATTATTTTGGATCTTTTAATCTTGGATTCTTTTGATTTTGGGCGCCGTTTTTCGCTTCGGGGGTCCGGAGGGTGAACTAATATTTTTTTATTTTCGGGCAGACCGTCGGGGCTCGCGAGCATTTTTAGACAATAAAGCTCGCTAAACGGAGAACGGCGGCGCGATCGGTTTTGGATTCCGACTCCGGAATCTCCCAGAATAAATTCGGGAAGGTTGCTTGCAGTTTAGACGACTTGCACGGTTATCGAGGCAGACCGGACCCTGGTTCGTGACCGATCAATCTAGTCTTTCTGTGTGGTTTAGGCAATTTTCCACTGTCCTTGTTTTGACCGCCTGGTTTAACATGTGGTTTGGGGTTAGGGTTCCACTTTTCCCACTTCTTTCACCCTAGGCGTGCGTATCCCGAGCGCGGACGAGGAACCGCTTTCCCACCCCAACGCTACCTCCTTCCCATCGATCGGCGTGAAGATCCCAGCGGCGCGACCGAGGAGAGGGAGGGACGACCGTACACCTTTCGAAACCGGGCACGCAAGAAACGGGCCGATCCTTTTTCCCCCTTTGTTCAACCCTAAGCGACGAAACCGAGGTAAGCATGGTTTTAGATCGTTCTTGTTTTCTTGTTTCCTCGTTTTCTTATTTTTAGCAAGCGGGGGGGAGGAAGGATGAAGGCTTCGCCGAATTCCAGTGTGCGTGCGGACCTTCGCATGCGGGCGGCACCGGGTACGGGTGGCACACCGGCACGGCCTGCGCAGGGGCTGGGCATGCGCACCCACGCATGCGGGCGGCACCGCATGCGGGTGGCGCACCCGCACGGCCTGCGCAGGGGCTGGGCATGCGCACCCGCATGCGGGCAGCACCCGCATGCGGGTGGCGCGCCCGCGCGGCCTGCGCAGGGTTGGGCGCGCGCGCACCCGCGCATGCGGGCAGCACCCGCATGCGGGTGGCGCGCCCGCGCGGCCTGCGCAGGGCTGGGCGCGCGCGCACCCGCGAATGCGGGCAGCACCCGCATGCGGGTGGCGCGCCCGCGCGGCCTGCGCAGGGCTGGGCGCGCGCGCACCCGCGCATGCGGGCGGCGCCCCGTACGGCCGCACGGGGCCGAGCGTCGCGCGAGGGAGGGCCGCGTGAGCCGTGGGTCGTTTGTGTTTTATTCTTTGTTATTTACGGTTGGTGGGTACTGATCTTCTACCCGGGGTTTCCTTTTATAGCTTCAGGGAGCGTGCCGGGACGCAGGGGAGTCGGGCATTGATCCCTACACGCAAAGGTGGGTTTTTCTTTGAGACTTAGCATAGAATCAATGTTGTTGGAAGGTTACTAATTGCATGTTATCAGTACTAATGCTAACGGTCTCTAGTGTTCGCGATATTACACTGTATATTGGTTATTGTGCTCGTAGTTGCGACACGCGCACCCGCGGTCTGGCCACCGTAAAGGGTGCTCTTTTCCGGAAAAGCGGTCTCCGACCCGTGTAAACCCACGAGGTGAAGTAGTGGGGGCCCCCTTAGGTGAGGGGTTTGAGGCATCAAAAGGGGGGGGAACGGTGCGATCTGTCGGGATAGGTGCCCGACGAGGTCAGGTGCCCCAAGGTGTGAGCGGTGCGATCTATCGGGGTAGGTGCCCGACGAGGTCAGGTGTGTAGGTGTTACAGGTGTTACGGGTATTACAGGTATTGCAGGTGTTCGCGTGTTACTTTTCAAATGAGCAGAGTGGTTGCTCCGGATGGTCTTACTGTTGGGTTTGGCATTCTTCTTGCCCATTATTATTATCATGTGTTACTGACTACCCACTCCGTGGCAGGTTCTTCCAGGGGTGAGCGGTAGACGACGGTGAGGCCGAGGCAGGAGTAGTCGGGCAGTGAGGAGCCCTAGTCTGTATCTCCTTTACCTTTCCCTGCATTTCATTTGTTACTGTAGGTTACTGTGTGGTTCTCGATACCCTTGTGGGGTCGGTGTGGATGTTGATTACTTTTGCTCTGGATATGAATTTATGGTTCTTTTATTATCCCCGTTCGGCCGTTTTCCAAAGCAAAATAACTAGAAAAGAAAAGAAAAGAAGTTCGAAAACTATCTTTCAAAATCTGGGGTCGTGTGGACCCGTTTTCCAAACCATGTGGATTTATGGGATTTCTAAACTGTTTTCAAAACCTTGGGTCGTGTGGACCTGTTTTCCAAACCCTGTGGATTTATGGCATCTTTCCAAACTGTTTTCAAAACCTTGGGTTGTGTGGACCTGTTTTCAAAACTGTGAGTTTATCCTTTCAACTTGACTGGCCTCGGGCATTGTATTCAGTCTGCATTGTAGTTAGATATCGAATTGTTGTGATTAACTGAATGCTTGTGTTAAGCTGTTGTAATAGCCGCGACGCCGTGCATATACAGAGGAGACTCTGCCCGATTTTTGAGTAATATGTATATCCGGCGGGTCTGGGCACGTGCCGGGGAGGACCGAATTTCAAAAAAAAAAAAAAAAAAAAAAATTAGCAACTCTTTCTTTTCCGCTGAGCGAGACCCCCGGGGCGTGACATCCTCGGCCTGCCCCTTGCGACTCAAGGCGTCGGCTACCACATTCGCTTTTCCCGGATGATAGTGGATCGTCATGTCGTAGTCTTTCAGTAGCTCGAGCCACCGCCTTTGTCGCAAGTTTAGCTCCTTTTGGGTGAAGAGGTACTTGAGACTCTTATGGTCAGAGTACACGTTGCAGTGTGCTCCATACAAGTAATGTCTCCATAGCTTGAGGACGAACACAACCGCTGCGAGCTCCAAATCATGCACGGGGTAATTCCGCTCATAATCCTTGTGTTGCCTTGACGCATAGGCTATAACCCTTCCCCGTTGCATAAGCACTCCTCCCAGTCCGTTCCGCGACGCATCGCAAAATACTTCATAACCCTCCCCCGGTTCTGGTAAGGCGAGAATCGGGGCCCGCGTCAATCTATCCTTGAGCTCCTCGAAACTCTTCTGGCACTGATCCGTCCAGATAAACTTCTCCCCCTTTCGAGTTAAACAATTCAAGGGGGTGGCTATCTTAGAGAAGCCCTCCACAAAGCGCCGGTAATACCCGGCTAATCCTATGAAGCTTCGAACCTCCGTCACCGTTGTCGGTCGGGGCCAGTCCGTCACCGAGTCTATCTTCCTTGGGTCCACCGCGACTCCGGACGCCGAGACTACGTGCCCCAAGAAATCCACCTTACGGAGCCAAAACTCACACTTTTGAGTTTGGCGTAGAGTTTTCTATTCCCGTAAGGTCTGGAGGACTGTGCACAGATGTTCTTCATGTTCCTCATCTGTACGGGAATAGATGAGGATATCGTCGATGAAGACCACCACGAATAAATCCAGGAAGGGTTTGAACACCCTATTCATCATGTCCATGAATACTGCCGGGGCATTAGTGAGCCCGAAAGGCATCACTGTAAATTCGTAGTGGCCATAGCGAGTCCGGAAGGCCGTCTTGGGGACGTCCTCCCCTTTAACCCTGAGCTGATGATAGCCTGACTGCAGATCAATCTTTGAAATACCGTTGCCCCTTGCAGTTGGTCGAATAGGTCGTCGATCCTTGGCAGGGGGTACTTATTCTTAATGGTGGCCTTGTTTATTTCCCGGTAATCTATGCACAACCGGAGGCTTCCGTCCTTCTTCCTCACGAACAGGACGGGCGCGCCCCATGGTGACGCGCTTGGTCTGATAAAACCTTTGTCCAAAAGGTCCTCCAGCTATGCCTTGAGTTCTTTCAACTCAGCGAAGGCCATCCTGTACGGTGCCTTGGTGATGGGCTTGGTGCCCGGAGTAGTTCAATTAGGGAAGTCAACTTCTCGTTCGTGCGGCATCCCAGGGAGTTCCGCCGGAAATACATCCGGAAAATCCCTTACGACTGGGATGTCGTGAAGCGGGGGACGGGTCGGTTGGCTAAATCTACCGAGGCTAGGTAGGCCACACACCCACCCTCTATTAGTTTCCTGGCTCGTGACGCGGAGATGATAGCTAAAAAGGAGGTGCTTTTACACGCCAAGTATACGTGTTCCAGAAAACCCGGCTTCTGCAGTTGCACCTGACGCTTCTCGCAGTCAAATCACCGCCTGATACTCGGTAAGCCAGTCCATGCCCAGCACCACGTCGTATTCCTTTAACGGAATGACCACCAGATCCCAGAGGCACGACAACCTTCCTAGCTTTATTGAGCATGAAGGTACCAGCCCAGTTGCCGCGATTGACCCCCCAGGGGTCTGGACGGGCATCAAAACATCCAGGGGACTACTTTCTAGCTGATGTGTTTGTGCAAAAGTACGGGAGATGAAAGAACGAGACGCCCCGGTATCAAAAAGAGTGTTCGAGCTCGAAAATCAGAGACGGAAGTAATACCTGCGATCCACCTCCTCTTGCAGTGGCCGCTCCATGCTGGCCCATGGAGTAGAGTCTTCCTCCTGGTTGTGGTCGTTGTTCCCCTTCTGCTCTCGACATCGAGGGGCGTGGGGGTACTCCCGTTGGCGCTTTTACCCCGTCCTTGTGGTTGCGCCGTCGAGGCGGAAGCCGCGTTAACCCTCATTATCACCCTAGCACCTTGACTTACAACGCACTTATATTAAACCCCGTTTCCCCCCTCCCTCCCCGTACTCCATGTACTACCGCACCTATTCCATGGTTATCTCGTGTCCCAATTTGCTTGTGGCATCATACACGGTGGATGTGGATCTCCGACTACTGTGGTTATGGTTGTTTTTCTCTGATACCATATAATCTGTCACGCCCCGGGAGGTCTTAGTATAAGCGGAAAAATGTGTATTATATTTTTTTTTTTTCTTCACCCGTGAAGAACAACCTCGCCCCCGGTGCGGGACAGACCGCCACATATACAAATTCACTCTGCAATCGGACAGAGTCTCCTTTGTATATGCACGGCGTCCCATTTACAATACCAACCATCAACCATACAGTCGTCATCAAACATAGAGCAGGAGAAGTAATTACCTACGGTTTTGCAAACGGTGTCCACCCGACACCCAATTTTTAAAACATTTACACATCCAACAAGAGAGCGGCGACATCGTTTGGAAAGGATAAATCCAGAGGTTTACAAATCTGTGCCCACACGGCACTCTGCTTTTGAAAACGTTTTCGCAATCATTTTTATGATGATAAAAACATGCCGCGCCCGAAATCACGAAAGTATGTCTAAACCGTAATAGTACATCCAATCCACAGTGCTAACTATAACTAATATGATCCACAGATGCAAATTAAACTAACAGTAGTTAAGAAAGAACTGAGATAAAACCAAGGAGCAATGAGTAGAAAGCCTCCTACGACTACGGTCCTCTCGACGCAGTCTCACCACCATCCCGACTAATGTCCCTAGTCAAACCTGTCACGGAGTGGGTAAAGTCGGTGACAAATAAAGTAGATGTCTTAACGATTAACGTTGAATCAAACAAAACCGATTATACCGGAACCTTTCGCTAAAACCCTGTTACAAAATAAGCTGGGCTCCATCCAGAGTACCTGCCGGAGAGACGGAAGTCTCCCCTCGTGCACAGTCACATTACCCCCATGATGCTTTTAACCCTTCACGGAGCTAGTGCGGCTCCTTAGCTGTCGTGAAGAGGTCCCCACCCTGTCACGCCCCCGGGGTTTTTGGGTCTATCAAAGCAGAAATTCGTGTGTATCTTTTTTTTTTTTCTGAACAAGGTACATTAACCCTCATCCCCGTGCGTGCCAGACCGCCACATACACAAAATTCTCCCTGTCCACGACAGAGTCTCCTTTGTATATGCACGGCGTCTCATTTACAACAACATACAACAATCATCAACCATCAACCATACAATAGACATTCAACATCAAGCGAATATTAAAGCGGCATCAATGTTTAGAAAGGATAAAGCCAGCAATTGCAAAACCCGTGCCCACACGGCACTTCGTTTTGAGAAAACCCTTTCGAATCATTTGGTTTATCATGAAAACATGCCGCATAAGAAACATCATCAGAAGACCAAACTATAAAAGTACAACTCATCCACAGTGCCAAGTAATACATGTCCACGAATATTTCTACTCACAAACAAGCAAATTAACTAACATGCGTAAAAGAGATGAGATAATAATAATAACCAAGCGTTCTGACTACGGTCCTCGCGACACAGTCTCAACAATCTCCCGGGTAACGCCCCTCGTAGCGCCTGTCACGGAGTGGGTAAAGTCAGTGACAACAAAGTAGATGTCTAACAACAATAAGGAATAAGGAGCAAACCGGAAACCGTGACCATTTCGCTAAAAACCCTGCACATATTAAGCTGGGCCCCGACCCCAGATTTATCAATTTAATTTGGCACCAACCCCAGAATATTTATCGAGAGAGACCAAAGTCTCCCTCGTGCGCAAGCACTCCTTTGATGCATTTAACCCCTTCCGGTGCTGGTGTGCTATTCCCAGCGGGCGCGAAGGGGTCCTCACGCTCCCACAGGAGTCCACCCTTTGTGAGGAACACGGGTCATACAAGACCACTCTTCCGAAAAGTACACACCCATGCGGAGGCCAATCCGCCTGTGTACGTGCAGCATCCCAAAACGGTTTTTGCCGAGATCGGCGTGTCATGAACATTGCGACCGCAGCCGCTTCAATTGTTAGATAATAACACAATTATGCGAAAGGTTTAAACTGTCCATCTACTTTGTTAGATAAATTGAGAGCACTTTAATGACGATAGATGCACTTACTGCACTGGTTGTATTTACAGCAACCGTACCCACCTATTTGGAGAGAGATCGGAACACTCGAATCTTTCGCGCACCCACCGCTGCGCGTCTGGACTAAAGAAAGCCGCAAGGATAACTATAGTTAAAAGCGTGTACTTACATCCGAAAACATAAGACCCAATTTACTCCTTTGTTTTTGACGGAAAAGTCCAACATTGTCCGGTTGACGAAACGGAATTCCCGAGCCGCCCTCGCCGTCTGCCGGAGCCCCGCGCGGTTCAGAACCGCGCGGCGTATCTCCGCGGACGATGCCCTCACGGCGCGGTGCCGGCCGCGCGGGTTGCCCGTGCGACGGCCGCACGGTGCCCGCGCGGGTGCGGCCCGGCACGGCGCCCGCGGTTGCGGTGCCGCCCGCGCGGCAGCCGCGCAACGCCCGCGCGGTGCCCGCACGGGTGCGGGCCCGCGCGGCAGTGCCTCCCGCGCGGCAGCCGTGCGGCGCCCGCGCGTGCCCGCATGGATGCGGACCCGCGCCGGCCGCCCGTGCGGCACCGCGCGGCTCCCGCGCGCGTGCCCGCACGGGTGCGGGCCCGCGCGGGGCCGCCCGCGCGCAGCCGCGCGGCGCCCGTGCGGTGCCCGCACGGGTGCGGGCCCGCACGGGTGCGGGCCCGCGCGGGGGCCGCCCCGTGCGGCACCGCGCGGGTGCCTCTCCCCGGGGGCGCCCGGCCGCGCGGCGCCCACGCGGTGCCCGCACGGTGCGGGCCCGCGCGGTGGTCCCCCCCCGTCCCGCGCGGCGGGCCGCGCGGCGCGCCGCCCGGTGCCCAGCATGGATGCGGGCCGCGCGGCGGCCGCGCGGGCGCCGCCCGGTGCCCGCATGGATGCGGGCCCGCGCGGGGGGCCGCCCGCGCGGTGCCCGCATGATGCGGGCCCGCGCGGGGGTCCGCCCGCGCGGCAGCCGCCGCGCCCGCGGCGGGTGCCCGCAAGATTGCGGGCCCGCGCGGGTGCCTCCCTCCCGTGCGGCAGCCGCGCGCGGCGTCCGCGCGGTGCCCGTGCGGTGCCGTCCGTGACCCTCCTCCGCGCGATGCCCTAGCGGCATCGCCGCCTCCGCCGTCCGTTCCGCGCCTTTTCAAGGAGACGACGTCGCGACGGTGACGGATACGACGAGGAAAGCAAGAAACCAAGAACTCAACGAAAAGACAACAAACAAAATCCCAAATAATTTAAATAAATTATTTTACTAACCGAAGATCGACGGAAAGGTTGTCCGGTCGTGTTCTTGTCTTCGTTCGGCGTCCGGAAGATCGAGCTCCTTCTCTTTCTCCTTTCCCCTTTCTTCCGGCTAGGGTTTCGTCTTTTTCTTTTTCCCTTATCTCCGATTAGGGTTTTATTTTCTTTTCTTTTCCTTCCGATATTCGGGATCCCTTATAGTCGTACTTTACCTTTAATTAATTCCTCTTTAATTCGTACGTAAGAGAATTAATTATTTTCCGTCTGGGATAATTAATTAACTAATTATTATCCCCCACGAGATAAACCACCTTATCTCTAACGGGTGCATATTTAGCACGATTCCGGAGAGATGCGACGCCATTACCGTATCACTTTGAATCCCGTCAGGGGTTCCCGATATCGGATTTCAGATCCGATCGCGCCGTCGGCTTTCTTTTTCCGCGCACAATCGCGGAAAAATACTAGCGTCCCACAATGGCCAACTTCAGAATTGAATAATTCTATTTCACTATAAGCTTAAATGACTACACGTAAGTCCAAAATACCCGAAAGACCGATCACTACACCACTCACACTTATAAAAGTTTCGGCCCGAAACTAAATACAAACCCCACTAATAATTCGGGAAAACATTCCCCATCTTCGATTCCAGTTCCCACGTCGCCTCGCTCTCTTCGTGTTGTTGCTCCACTGGACCTTCACATAGGGGATAGTTCAATTGCGCAACTTCTTGTCCTCTCTTGCCAAAATCCGCACCGGCGTCTCCTCGACGCTTAAATCCTCCGCAACTCGATGGTGGAGGCATCCAAGGCATGAGAGGGGTCAGCTAAGTATTTCCGAGCATTGAACATGGAATACGTTATGGACTCGTTCGAGATTCGGCGGCAGGGCTAATCGGTACGCCACCGTCCTATGCGTTCTAGATCTCGAACGGTCCTACGTACCTCGAGCTTAACTTTCCCTTTATGCCGAAGCGTCGGTTCCCTTTGGAGGGCGAAACTCGGAGTAACGCGTGCTCACCCACCATGAACTCTAAGTCTCGACGTCTGTTGTCCGCGTAGCTTTTCGTCTGCTCTGGGCGGTTAGTAGCCTTTGTCTAATCATCCGCACTTTGCTTCGGTCTCCTCCACAAATCTGGCCCAGAAACTTACGCTCACCCAGGTCGTCCCAGCATATGGAGACCGACAGCGGCGCCCGTACAGGGCCTCGTATGGTGCCATCTGAATGCTGGCCTGGTAACTATTATTGTAGGCAAATTCCACTAGGGCAAGCACGTGCCCATCCTCACCCAGGTCTAAAACGCATGCCCGAAGCATGTCCTCCACAATTTGTATCACCCGCTCTGATTGTCCATCGGTCTACGGGTGAAAAGACGTACTAAAGTGCAACTTGGTTCCCATTGCTCGCTGCAGGCTCTGCCAAAAGTTTGACACAAATCGCGTGTCCCTGTCCGACGTGATGGACGTTGGCACCCCATGCAGCCTTACTATCTCGTTGATGTAGGTTTGCGCCAGTCGTTCCCGCTCCCACGTCGTGTGTATGGCAGAAAGTGGGCCGATTTCGTCAGACGTCCACGATTACCCATATTGCATCGTGTCCCTGTGACATCTCGGGAACCCGACACAAAATCCATAGTAATCATGTCCCACTTCCACACGGGCAGCGGTAAGGGTTGCAATTTTCCTGCTGGACGCTGGTGCTCGGCCTTCACATCGTTGCACACCAGGCGGTGTGCCACAAATCGAGTCACGTCTCCCTTCATTTTGGCCACCAGAAGGTCTGTTTGACGTCCTTGTACATCTTCGTTCCCCCGGGATGCGTGTATATGAGCTGCATGCGCCTCCCGCAGGATTCCTCTTGAGTTCCGGTAGATCCGGCACGCAGATTCGTCCCCGAAATCGTATCGTGCCGTCGGAGTTTACTGTGAAATCCACCTCCTGTCGGCAGTTACTCTACTTCGCACCAGCTGGAGTTGATCTCAGTCGACTACCCCTCTCGAGAATTCTGTCAGCAGGGTAGGTCTGACCACCAGTGTCAGAAGTCGTTCGACTGTACCCCCTGTTACTACTTCTAGTCTTAATCGCGAAAAATTCCGCAATCAGACTATCTTGCTGGGTGATGGCACTTACCCCTGCCTTCTCGGCCTTACCCTTACGGCTCAGGGCGTCGGCCACCACGTTTGCCTTTCCCGTGGTAGTGGAGTTAAATCGTAATCCTTCAATAGCTCGAGCCACCGTCTTTGTCGCAAATTTAACCTCCTTTGGGTGAAAAGGTACTTAAGACTTTTGATCTGAGTACACATTGCAGTGTGCCCCATACAGGTATTGTCTCCAAAGCTTGAGGACGACACAACCGCTGCGAGTTCCAAATCGTGCACGGGTAGTTTCGACTCTATTCATTGAGCTGCCTTGACGCATAGGCAATAACCTTTCCCCCCCGTTGCATGAGCACTCCACCCAATCCGTTTCGCGACGCATCGCAATACAAAAACTTCATAATCCTCCCTGGTTCCGCAGGGCTAGAATCGACTCCGCGTCAATCTATCCTTGAGCTCCTCGAAGCTCCTCTGACATTTGTCTCCGTCCAGATGAACTTTGCCC
>JAQNDB010004252.1:0-24734 GCA_029204045.2 Tillandsia leiboldiana | reverse complement strand
TTAGTTCGTGCATAATTCCAGTCCGTACCCTGGGAATTTCAGTCCGGACCCCAACGTGGAATTGCAAGAAAAGCATGAACAGTCCAGACTGTGGATTTCAGTCCGGGACCCCGAAAGTCGTCTTTTCGGATTTGTCTGTTTCGCTGAGACAGTCCTAGGGTCTGCCAAAAGCCTAGGGTTTCCTAAGTCCCAACTGACCTATCCCTAAGCTCTGATACCATCTTAATCTGTCACGCCCCGGTGTAAACCAGAACCCAGGCTCGTCTACAGATCCGCCGTGCACCCGAATTTTCCGTGTACACAAGCGCTGGTAACCTGCTCAGATAGATAGATAAAATAAAGAGCATAACAGAGCTAACTACAACTAGTACAACTCAGATAAAAGCAGAAAAGAAAATACAACATAGCTCTCAAAAAAATATACAAATGTCTCCCCAGCTCACCAAATAAAACATCCACTGGCCGAAGCCAGACCCAAAATAAAGGAAGTACAACAGTCTGAGTGTACCGGGATACATCAAAATCTATCAAACTCTGGATCAGGGAAGCATCTAGCTAATCAACGATCCTCTTACCTCGGTCCTGAGAAGAGGGTCCCGCAACTCCCGCAGAGGACTCTGCAAAACAAAGAGGAAAAGAAGAGGGAAAAAGAGGGGGGTGAGAACTACTATAAAATAGTAGCCTCCCCTAGTGGGTAAACCTCAACTCGTACATGCCCACTAGGACTACCAGAGGCGAAAAGAATAATGTGGTAAACTATATGCATGGATACTGATAAAAATACCACTAATATGCCTCTACATGCCCATAAAAAGATAGCTAAATGTATGCATCAGAATATCAAAGCCTGTCTGAATAACCCAATCACTACACCAGTAAACACTGGGACTGCCTGCGGTGCCTGCCAAATCGGGTATGCCGCCTACGCATAACACCGATAGGGGATAGAGTCTCAAGACTCAAGTCTGCATATCGCGCACTCCGAGTGGCACTCGAGCGAGCGACCCACACGAGCATAATGCCTGAGTAATAAGTGTCCAAGGAAAAATAAGTCCGCAAGACTGAATCATGACACTGATCTAAATGGAACAGGTCCATCCACTAAAAGAAAGCCCAAATCCCTTCCCCGATCTGATGCAACAACAACTGTCCGGTCAATCGCCCAAAATCCGCGATCGCCGCATACCCTGCCTACACAGCCTGCCTGTCCCGAAACCCAAGTATCTGCCTACTCTATCCCAGCCCCTGCCCTAACCCGGGCATGACATCCCCTATGTCAAGATAACTGGAGAAAATGAAATCATGGTTTCTCCTAAGTCAATTCCAGCATGATAGTTCAGCAGAAAAAGGTGGCCTAACTAGGTGACCATTTAAGCATGCAATAGTCCTTTACTAAGCAAGATAATTTTAGTATTCCAATTCTTACATTATGCCTTGGTTAAAATATCCGAAATATTAACCTACCATAAGCTGATTTAGACACATGCATAAGTCCTTCAATAAACATTAAGTATGAAACGGATTTAGCCGTTATTACCATTTATTAGTGTCTAGTCCTCTAAAGATACAAGTATCAATCGTGAGCCCTTTTCTTTTCATTAAGCATGCTATGTTCATTTTTACTAGTGTGATAGCAACATTACACCGGATAGCTCCAATATGACCTAGTGGGTTATTCCAAGTAAGAGGTTAACAACGGTACCCACCTCGAGCGCTAAAATCCTGTCCCAAATGTGAAACCCGCGCTCGCACCAAAGCTCACAGCAAGACTGTACACAATATCCAAGAAAACATACGTAATTTTAATCCTTTAATGTTCACCAAAATCTGTCCAAAATCATCGGTTTAAAGTTCTCAGATTTTCACCTGCCAAAAATGCCCAGAAAATTCCAAGAAAATATCGTCGCGATCCTTGCGACGAACCGGTCGAAACGAGTCCTTGCGCGGCCAAATCCGAGTTCCCTACGCGGAGTTACAAATTCGGCAAGGGAACACCCCTATAAGGACTGAACCAAAATTCTGTGCCAAAGATCCGCAGAGAGAGAAGATTTTCACCTTCTAGTAATACTCAGAAAATCTTAGAAAATTTAGTGGATTCCTTGCGAGGTGTAGATGAGAAATGCCTTTTGAATCGCCGCAATCCGATGCCTGGGCGCGAAGTTACAGCCACAACAAGCAAGTACTGTCCAAAACTCCGCAAAGAAAGGTGGGTCACAAAGAAGCTCGGAAAACTCGAAATCCATCTAAAACCAGGGGAAACTCAAAACAACAAAATAAAGCCCTACCTGTCGAGAGTCCAATGGCGCAAGAATAGCTCAAATCGGGTGTCGGGATGAGTCGGGGAGCTCAAACACTGAGAAGGGACGAAACGGGTTGCCGTTGAACAAACGTCGCGCCGCGCCGGAAAAAGGGAAAACCTCGAAATTCCTCTTCTACAAATCCTGGGAAGCTCCTGAGAGATGCAGCACAGGTAGGGGTAGAAATTCTCTTAAGGACTTGCTGTGGAAATCTGCACAGAAAGGGCCAAAATGAGCCCCCAAAACCATTTAAAACCACTCCTCCTCCCTCCCCCCCTCATTTCGGATTCGGGCGCCAAAGCAAGCGCCCGATCCGCTAAGGGGGGGTCGCACACCCCCGGTCCGAGCGCCGCCGCCACCACCGCACGACACGCGTCCCCCCCACAGCGAACAGCTGTGCGGGGCGGCGGGCAAGCGGCCGCGTGTCCCAGCCCGCTCGCGGCTGCATGCGCCCGCCAGCGGCGGGCCGACACGTGGCCCGCACTCGGGCGCGGGCCACGTGCGGTCGACCGGCCGCCCTGCGCTCCTGACTGGCGCGGGGCCCGAGGCCCGCTCCCAGGCTCCGTAAACCGTGCCTCGGTGAGCCCGCCACTCCTGGGATGGCACGTGGCGTACGCCCGGTCCACCGAGCCGCGCAAAAACTCCCTGCACCGCACCTCAAGCTCCCGCCTATCCGAGAGCGCCACGTGGCGCCCCGCATGGTCCATGCGCCGCCGCGCATTCCCCGTGGACCGAGCGGTGTGGACCGGCCAGTAATGAGCTGCCACGTGGCCCCGCCGTCCACGGCTCACCCCCATGCACCCAAATGCCCCGAGAACTTTCGGAAGTCCGTTTTTGGTCATCCGACTCCAAATTCGACAAATAAACAGTCGTTTTCAAGCGTTTTTTCCGTGCTGAATCCAAATCCGAACTCCGTTTGGCCCAATTCCTTTTCTAAAATTCAGCAGACACAGCCGAAGCCAAAACAGCTAAAATACCACACAGGGTCCATCTGTGGCACCCCATTGATGCACCATGGGCCAACACACCAACACTAGGTGTTCTACACAGTGGATTCAACGGAAAAACTGTACGGGGAAAAACCAGAACACTACATCCTCCCCCACTTAAAAGAGTTTCGTCTCTCGAAACAAAAGCCATACCTCAAGCCGGGCCTCGAACAAATAGGGGTAAGCATCCAACATCGCTGACTCTAGCTCCCAGGTAGCCTCGCGCTCATCACGACCGCTCCAGAGGATCTTCACATAAGGGATGCCCGGCTGCGCAGCTCTCTAACCTCGCGGTCCAAGATCCTCAATGGCCGCTCAACAAAGCTCAGATCCTCGGCAATCTCCAGTGGGGTGAAATCGATGATGTGTGACGGATCATGAACATACTTCCTCAGGTCGATACATGGAATACATCGTGAACACCAGCAAGCCTGGGGGGAAGTGCAAGCCTGTAGGCAACTGGCCCTATGCGCTCCAATACCTCAAAAGGTCCAATATAACGAGGGCTCAGTTTCCCACGAATCCCAAATCTCTGGATACCCTTTGAAGGCGAAACCTTCAAAAAGACATGATCTCCAACCCTAAACTCAAGGTCTCGCCTCCGCACATCGGCGTAGCTCCTCTGTCTGCTCTGAGCTGTCTGAAGATGCTGCCTGATTACTCTGACTTTATCCTCTGCCTCTCGCAGTATCTCCGGCCCCAAGGTTCGCCTTTCACCCACATCACTCCAATAAAGTGGGGAACGACACTTGCGTCCATACAATGCTTCAAACGGAGCCATCAGTATGCTCGCTTGAAAGCTATTGTTGTACGCAAACTCTGCCAGGGATAAGTGTCGCACCCAACCTCCTCCAAAGTCTAGCGTGCAAGCCCGGAGCATGTCCTCGAGAATCTGTATAGTCCGCTCTGACTGTCCGTCTGTCTGTGGGTGGAATGCCGTGCTGAAACTGAGCTGCGTCCCCAAAGTGGCCTGTAGACTCCTCCAAAAGCGCGAAACAAACCTCGAATCTCGATCAGATACAATGGAGGCAGGCACGCCATGCAATCTCACCACCTCGTCTAAATACAGCTGTGCCAGTCGGTCTAGTGGCCAAGTCACCTGCACCGGTAAAAAGTGAGCGGATTTGGTGAGTCTGTCCACGACTACCCAGATCGCGTCTGCTCCTGTCTGTGCCCTCGGCAACCCAGTGACAAAATCCATGGTAACATGTTCCCATTTCCATTCAGGGATTGGGAGGCTCTGCAACTTGCCAGCAGGTACACGATGCTCAGCCTTTACTTGCTGACAAGTTAAGCAATGTGCTACAAATCTCCCAATGTCTCTTTTCATCCCGTTCCACCAGAACTGTGCCTTGAGGTCCCTATACATCTTAGTCCCCCAGGATGGATGGTATAAGGTGTATAGTGGGCCTCTCTCAAGATCTGCTCTCGAATCCTCCGTATCCATGGGCACACAAGCTCGGTCCCTGTACCGAAGTACTCCCGAAGCATCAACTGAAAAATCCCCTGCCGAGTCCGCCTGAATCTGCTCTCGAATCCTCATCAAGTGGGGGTCCTCACTCTATCTCTCCCGAATTCCTGTCCAACAGAAGTGGGCTGTACGACTAGAGTCAGAAGTCGCGCAGAGACCCCAGGGGATACAACCTTGAGCTCTAACCGCCTTATTTGCTCAAGTAGTGGCGCCTGATCGGTGATCATCAAAGATAAGCTCTGCAAGGCTCTCCTGCTCAAGGCATCAGCAACCACGTTGGCCTTGCCAGGATGGTATAATATATCCACATCATAGTCCTTTAATAATTCCAACCATCTGCGTTGGCCTCAAGTTGAGCTCCTTCTGCGTGAACATGTATTTCAAGCTCTTGTGGGTCGGTGTAAATCTCGCAGTGCTCTCCATACAGGTAGTGGCGCCATAACTTTAGTGCGAAAATCATTGCAGCCAGCTCTAGGTCATGGGTCGGGTAATTTTCTCATAATCCTTCAGTTGCCGAGAGGCATAAGCGATTACCCTTCCCTCCTGCATCAGCACGGCAACCGAGTCCACTGTGCGATGCATCACTATAAATCACGTATCCTTTCCCATAACAGGGAGGGAAAGGATATGAGCCGTCATCAATCTGTTCTTTAATTCCTCAAAGCTCCTCTGGCAATCCTCACTCCAAACAAAACTTAATCACTTTTCGCGTCAGACGAGTGAGGGGTGTGGAAAGTTTCGCAAAACCTTCCACAAACCGACGGTAATATCCGGCTAGGCCATAAAACTGCGGACCTCTAATACCGTCGTCGGTCGGGGCCAATCCCGGACTGCCTCTATCTTCGCCGGGTCTACTGCCACTCCAGCGGCTGAAATCACGTGGCCCAAAAAGACAACCTCCCGAAGCCAGAAATCACACTTAGATAACTTGGCATACAACTTCCTTTCTCTCAGAAGTTGCAGTACAATCCTCAAGTGCTCCTCGTGCTCCACATCGCTCCGGGAATAAACTAAGATGTCATCGATAAAAACAACGACGAACCGATCCAGGTATGGTCGAAAAATCCTGTTTCATTAAATCCATAAAAGCAGCAGGGGCATTTGTCAATCCAAAAGGCATGACAGTGAACTCATAATGCCCGTACCGCGTCCTGAATGCCGTCAATCGGGATATCCTTGGCCTTCACCTTCAGTTGGTGGTACCAGACTGTAAGTCAATCTTGGAGAAGACACAAGACCCTTGCAGCTGATCAAATAGATCATCAATGCGCGGCAAAGGGTACTTGTTCTTGATGGTCACTTTATTCAGCTCGCGGTAATCAACACAAAGTCGAAAGTGAACCATCCTTCTTCTTCACAAATAGCACCGGCGCTCCCCAAGGCGATACACTTGGCCTCACAAAGCCTTTATCCATTAAATCCTGAAGTTGCGCCTTTAACTCTCGTAACTCAGCCGGTGCCATCCGGTAAGGAGCCTTAGAGATTGGCGCAGTTCCTGGGACTACGTCAATCAAAAACTCAACCTCCCTATCCGGCGGCATACAAGTCAACTCCGGTGGAAACACGTCCGGGAACTCATGGACAATAGGGATATCCGTGAGTTCCGGTGCCGCCGTAGGCTCATTTACCACACAAGCCAAAAAGGCTACGCAGCCACTGCGCATCATCTGCCTCGCCCGAGAAGTCGAAACCACAGAGGCAAAGAAAGCACTCTGGCACCCCCTGTAAACGAACACCTCCTGGCCTGGCTCGCTAAAAGTAACAGTCCTCGCGGCGCAGTCAATCATCGCGAAATAGCGGGCCAGCCAATCCACCCCCAGTACAATGTCAAAATCTCGCAGCTGACTAAGGACTATAAGGTCCGCTGGCAAAACCCAAGACTCAAGCTGTACAGGGCAAGACCAACAACACTCCTCTACATGCAATGTATGCTCAGGAATCCGTACCTCTAATGCATGTGGCAACCGACCTAACTCTAATCCATAGGATGATGCAAATGATCTACTGATAAAAGAATGTGATGCACCGGTATCAAATAAAGTGCGAGCTCTAGTACCAAAAAGTAAAGTGATACCTGCCACCACGTGGTCGGCTGCTGCGAAGTCCTCTACCTGGGCGGCGTAAACACACCCACTCTGTGCCGGGGGTCTGTAGTCTGCAGGATGCGAAGAAGGAGCCCTGCTCGCTGGAGCATAAGGCCGCTGCTGAGGCGCCGAAGGGGCTGATGCTGAAGAAGGGGCCTGCGATGTTGAGAATGGGCAAGTAGCTCGAATGTGGCCAGACTGTCCACACCGATAACAGCGGCCATACCTCTGATCACAAGTATCCGACGAGTGCTGTCCCCTGCAAAAGATGCACCTGACCGCCGACTGAGACTGCCTCGACTGCTGGTGCTGCTGCCCTCTGCCGCTGTGACCCCTGCTGTCGGGACTGCGACCTCTGCTGCTGTCGCTGGGGCTGCTGCTGATGCTGCGGGGGCCTCTGGGATCCCCCAGACCCTCGCCGCTCCGATCGCCCACGGCCCGAAAACTGAGGAGGTGGCGGTCGGGGCGGCCTCCAGGAACTGGCCTGTCCCCATCGTCGGACGCTGGTCGCTTCCTCTCAGAACTCTGAGCGACCGCGCCCCCACGCCTAGCAACGACGTGGTCTCCCCTCTCGACCCACTGTGCGTGATCCACTGCCTCTGATAAGGTCTGAAGCCTCTGGGCGTGCACCAAGGTATAAATCTCAGGGCGCAAACCCGTCTCAAAAAGCTCAACCTGGTGCGGCCCATCCCTGGCCACATAGGGCACGCAGTTGAGCAACTGCGTGAACTCCTGAAAATAATCCCATACAGCCCGATCACCTTGCTGTAGATTCTTCAAGTCATCCTCAATCTTTTTCTTCATGCTCGTGGAGAAATAGGTGTCCAGGATCATCCGTCGAAACTCTGACCAAGGCAGCTGCCGGGTAATCTGAAACTCCAAGGGCTCAACCCGACGCCACCAGGCATCTGCATCCCCCTCTAGGCAGTGTACTGCCATATGCACTCTGTATCTATGGTCAATGAAGAAGTCCCAAAATAACTTCTCCATTGCTGCCAGCCATGATCCTATCTCCCACGGGTGTGTGCTCCGCCCTGAGAACCTAGGCGGTCCTCGCTTGCAAAACTGTGAGAGCTTGTCAGCAAACTCCCGCTCCTCCGCCGGGGTCAACGGCCTGAACATCCCCTGGGCCCACTGCTCGACGACGGTGCCGTAGGGACTAGTGGAATAGCCGGTGGTACAACAGGTGGTACAGGGGCCTCTACAGTAGTAGGGGGAGGTGCCCCAACCTGGGCAAGCAACTGGTCGAACCTCTGCTCCTGACGGCGGTGGCTCTCCGCCAACTGGGCCACCATGGCCCTGAGCTCACTAATCTCGGATGGCCCAGACTGCTCCGGCTCCTCCGGGGGTGTAGACGTACCCCGGGTAGGCATCCGTCGTCTAGGAGGCATCCTGCCACAAGAAACAATAGATCAAAAAAACAAAACCACTCTCGACCCAATCCAGCGAAAGTCATAAGCATCCTCCCATTTCTGTAACCTTATGTTGTCTGCAGCCAACATAATAGTCCTCCAGAAATAGGATATGCTAGTCTCTCTTCACTCACAGGAAGAGTTAATAATAAATTGCCGACTTTCGCAAAATGTCGCGTCACTCGCGCCCTGCCATCCTAGGGTCTGCCAAAAGCCTAGGGTTTTCTAAGTCCCAACTGACCTATCCCTAAGCTCTGATACCATCTTAATCTGTCACGCCCCGGGTGTAAACCAGAACCCAGGCTCGTCTACAGATCCGCCGTGCACCCGGAATTTTCCGTGTACACAAAGCGCTGGTAACCTGCTCAGATAGATAGATAAAATAAAAGAGCATAACAGAGCTAACTACAACTAGTACAACTCAGATAAAAGCAGAAAAGAAAATACAACATAGCTCTCAAAAAAATATACAAATGTCTCTCCCAGCTCACCAAATAAAATTCATCCAGCTGGCCGAAGCCAGACCCAAAATAAAAGGAAGTACAACAGTCTGAGTGTATCGGGGATACATCAAAATCTATCAAACTCTGGATCAGGGAAGCATCTAGCTAATCAACGATCCTCTTACCTCGGTCCTGAGAAGAGGGTCCCGCAACTCCCGCAGAGGACTCTGCAAAACAAAGGGGAAAAGAAGAGGGAAAAAGAGTGGGGGTGAGAACTACTATAAAAACAGTAGCCTCCCCTAGTGGGTAAACCTCAACTCGTACATGCCCACTAGGACTACCAGAGGCGAAAAGAATAATGTGGTAAACTATATGCATGGATACTGATAAAAATACCACTAATATGCCTCTACATGCCCAGCTAAAAAGATAGCTAAATGTATGCATCAGAATATCAAAGCCTGTCTGAATAACCCAATCACTACACCAGTAAACACTGGGACTGCCTGCGGTGCCTGCCAAATCGGGTATGCCAGCCTACGCATAACACCGATAGGGGATATGAGTCTCAAGGACTCAAGTCTGCATATCGCGCACTCCGGAGTGGCACTCGAGGGGAGCGACCCACACGAGCATAATGCCTGAGTAATAAGTGTCCAAGGAAAAATAAGTCCGCAAGACTGGATCATGATACTGATCTAAATGGAACAGGTCCATCCACTAAAAAGAAAGCCCAAATCCCTTCCCCGATCTGATGCAACAACAACTGTCCGGTCAATCGCCCAAAATCCGCGATCGCCGCAATACCCTGCCTACACAGCCTGCCTGTCCCGAAACCCAAGTATCTGCCTACTCTATCCCAGCCCCTGCCCTAACCCGGGCATGACATCCCCTATGTCAAGATAACTGGAGAAAATGAAATCATGGTTTCTCCTAAGTCAATTCCAGCATGATAGTTCAGCAGAAAAAGGTGGCCTAACTAGGTGACCATTTAAGCATGCAAAAGTCCTTTACTAAGCAAGATAATTTTAGTATTCCAATTCTTACATTATGCCTTGGTTAAAATATCCGAAATATTAACCTACCATAAGCTGATTTAGACACATGCATAAGTCCTTCAATAAACATTAAGTATGAAACGGATTTAGCCGGTTATTACCATTTATTAGTGTCTAGTCCTCTAAAGATACAAGTATCAATCATGAGCCCTTTTCTTTTCATTAAGCATGCTATGTTCATTTTTACTAGTGTGATAGCAACATTACACCGGAATAGCTCCAATATGCCTAGTGGGTTATTCCAAGTAAGAGGTTAACAACGGTACCCACCTCGAGCGCTAAAATTCTTGTCCCAAATGTGAAAACACGCGCTCGCACCAAAAGCTCACAGCAAGACTGTACACAATATCCAAGAAAACATACGTAATTTTAATCCTTTAATGTTCACCAAAATCTGTCCAAAATCATCGGTTTAAAGTTCTCAGATTTTCACCTGCGAAAAATGCCCAGAAAATTCCAAGAAAAATATCGTCGCGATCCTTGCGACGAACCGGTCGAAACGAGTCCTTGCGCGGCCAAATCCGAGTTCCCTACGCGGAGTTACAAATTCGGCAAGGGAAACACCCCTATAAGGACTGAACCAAAATTCTGTGCCAAAGATCCGCAGAGAGAGAAGATTTTCACCTTCTAGTAATATTCAGAAAAATCTTATAAAAATTCAGTCGATTCCCTGCGAGGTGTAGATGAGAAATGCCTTTTGAATCGCCGCAATCCGATGCCTGGGCGCGAAGTTACAGCCACAACAAGCAAGTACTGTCCAAAACTCCGCAAAGAAAGGTGGGTCACAAAGAAGCTCGGAAAACTCGAAATCCATCTAAAACCAGGGGAAACTCAAAACATCAAAAATAAAGCCCTACCTGTCGAGAGTCCAATGGCGCAAGAATCGCTCAAATCGGGTGTCGGGATGAGTCGGGGAAGCTCAAACACTGAGAAGGGACGAAACGGGTTGCAGGTGAACAAACGTCGCGCCGCGCCGGAAAAAGGGAAAACCTCGAAATTCCTCTTCTACAAATCCTGGGAAGCTCCTGAGAGATGCAGCACAGGTAGGGGTAGAAATTCTCTTAAGGACTTGCTGTGGAAATCTGCACAGAAAAGGGCCAAAATGAGCCCCCAAAACCATTTAAAAACACTCCTCCTCCCTCCCCCCCTCATTTCGGATTCGGGCGCCAAAGCTAGCGCCCGATCCGCTAAGGGGGGGTCGCACAACCCCCGGTTCGACGTGCCGCGCCACCACCGCACGACACGCGTCCCCCCGCACAGCGAACAGCTGTGCGGGGCGGCGGGCAAGCGGCCGCGTGTCCCAGCCCGCTCGCGGCTGAATGCGCCCGCCAGCGGCGGGCCGACACGTGGCCCTCACTCGGGCGCGGGCCACGTGCGGCCGACCGGCCGCCCTGCGCTCCTGACTGGCGCGGGGCCCAAGGCACCGCTCCTAGGCTCCGTAAACCGCGCCTCGGTGAGCCCGCCACTCCTGGGATGGCACGTGGCGTACGCCCGGTCCACCGAGCCGCGCAAAAACTCCCTGCACCGCACCTCAAGCTCCCGCCTATCCGAGAGCGCCACGTGGTGCCCCGCATGGTCCATGCGCCGCCGCGCATTCCCCGTGGACCGAGCGGTGTGGACCGGCCAGTAATGAGCTGCCACGTGGCCCCCGCCGGTCCACGGCTCACCCCCATGCACCCAAATGCCCCGAGAACTTTCGGAAGTCCGTTTTTGGTCATCCGGACTCCAAATTCGACAAATAAACAGTCGTTGTCAAGCGTTTTTCCGTGCTGAATCCAAATCCGAACTCATTTTGGCCCAATTCCTTTTCTAAAATTCAGCAGACACAGCCGAAGGCAAAAACAGCTAAAATACCACACAGGGTCCATCTGTGGCACCCCATTGATGCACCATGGGCCAGACACACCAACACTAGGTGTTCTACACAGTGGATTCAACGGAAAAACTGTACGGGGAAAAACCAGAACACTACAGAAGGAATCCATTCTATTCATAAATATTCCACATATAGAGAAGAAAGGAAATACTAGATTTAATTCTATGTTTCTTCATCTATATTGATTGATTTGATTCTAGGTTTTCATACTCAGATTTTGAGTAGAATCAAATCAATGAATACTTAGATGGTATTTGCGATCTATTTCTAATCTAAGTATTCGGCGGATCATCACCACCCAAAAAAAAAACAACGATTTATCCCAAATCGGCGCGTGGACTCGCGTGGCCTTGTGGACTCAATGTGCTACCGCTCTCGTGGATTCGGAGCGAGGTACGTTCGTGGATTCGAGACGTGCTACTAGGTGAAGACCGTGGATTCGGTCGGACGTCGTGGACTCGACGTTGGACGCCGTGGATTCGGCGTTGGACGCTAATCGTGGATTCGAGCAGCGTTGCGGAGCGAGCGGAGAAGATCTACTAGGAGCGTATGGAAAAGGTTGAGTCGTAAGTGTGTACGGTAAATCACCTTGTACGTGTGTTAATTCTAGTGGATTTCACCGTGTTATCGGTCCCGTGGTTTTTTACTCCGGATTGGAGTTTTCCACGTAAAAATCTCTGCGTGTTATTTATTTTTCCGCATTGGGTTTTATATCGCAAAGATTTTTGAGTGTTTATTTTTTACACCTATTCATCCCCCTCTAGGTGTTTTTTTTCCCTATTTAGATCCAATTATACATAACCCAACAAGTGGTATCAGAGCGGGAATAGGGTTGTAAACAATGGTTGAAGGTGGAAACATCAACAGACCTCCGTTCTTCGATGGAACAAATTATGCGTACTGGAAAGTACGGATGAAAGCCTTTTTAATTTCCATCGACGAACGGGTGTGGCAATCAATTGAATTAGGATAGTCTAATCCAACTGAAATTATTGTTGATGTTCACACAATCAAACCTAGGTCGAAATGGACCAAGGAAGAGATAGAATTATCTTCTTACAATGGCAAAGAAATTAACGCTCTATTTAATGCCTTGTCTCAAAATGAGTTCTCTCGTGTCTCGGCATGTGAGACTGCGAAAGAAATCTGGGATGTGCTTCAAGTTACACATGAGGGAACTAACCTTGTGAAGATTCAAAAGCTGCAAATGCTTACGAGCAGATTTGACTCTATTTTCAATGCAGAAAATGAATCTTTCACAGACTATTATACACGATTGCAAGACATCGTAAACTCATGTGCTAATTTGGGAGAGAAGATTCCAGAATTTAAAGTTGTAAGAAAGATACTAAGAACTCTTCCTGAACGATTTCGCCCAAAGGTCGCAGCCATTGAAACAATTAAACACCCGGACGAAATCCGTGTAGAAGAATTAGTTGGTTCACTTCAAACATATGAAATGACTTTTCCTACTAACTATTCTTCTGGAAAGGCATCCTCTTCTAAGTCTTCAGGTTTTGCATTGAAAACAACGAAAGAAGAAGACGCGGATTCATCCTCCTCAGACGATGACGAGAACCTATCTATGGAGGATTTTGAGAAGCAGCTTGCTCTCTTGACACGAAGATTTCGCCGAAACTTTCGAAGGGGTAACTCAAGTAAAACTCCATCCTTCGAAAAGTCGAAGAAAGGCAAAGGCTCTCGAAGTTACAAGCCAAGAAAGCAAGAGAACTTCTCAAAGGATAAGAAAAGCTCAGAAGGACAAGTCCAATGCTTCAAGTGCCGAGGATACGGCCATATCTCAACAGAGTGTCCAAATAAGAATCCGTCACTTGGGATGACAACTCAACGTCAAATGAGTCATCTTCCAGTGATGAAGAGAACAACGCAACGGCATTCCACGCGTCCACATCTTCACCCTTCATGTGCTTAATGGCTAGTACATCCGAGTCATTGTCCAACTTCACTGTTGAAAAGACTGCAACGGACGATGAATCGGATAATTCTGAAGGTGAAGATTTTGCTCTTGCCTACCATAAGCTTTTGAGGGATTCAAAGAAACTGGCAAAGCAAAACAAGAGTTTGAGAGGGAGATTGCAGGATCTTGAAGAAGAAGCAAAAAGGGCATCTTCTCTCTCAAACGCTCTTGAAGTGGAAAGGGATAATCTGATTAAAATAAGTGTTTCCCTTCAAGAGTCCAATGAGCAATTCGAGAAGAATTATGTAGATATGGTGAACAAAGCGAATTACTTCTTGAAGCTCTACGGCGATGCTTCCGAGACGCCGTACAGCGGCGAGGGCCTGTTTGACCTTGGAGGAGGAGCCCGAACAGCGGGAAGCTGAATGGACAGAGCATAATGGATTTGAGAGTTTCGGGGCCAGGTAGCCCAGAGTTTTGAGGCGATGCGGCGCCAGGAAGAGAACATAGAGCGCGTGGTGCGCATGTTGAGCTGAGAGCATCGATTGAGGTATCGCCAGTAGTACCTCCAGCCGCGACATCGTCGATTTCGACCCAGTTTGCACTGTGAGTAGTGCGGGAGCAGCGAGAGATTGCTGATGGATAGTTGTACATCCGCCAGTTCCATCCCCTACAGATTTCAGGGCAGAGTTAGAGCCTTGGGAGGCCGAGAACTGGATTGCTGCTTTGGAAAGTGTTTGAGGACTTGTTCATCCAGGAGAAGCATCGGGTGCACTTGGTTATGCACTTTGGATAAGGACGCCGAGAGAGTGTGGCGTCGAGTTCGTCCTGTTGGACCACCGGGAGAGTAGTTGAGGATTTGGATTGAGCATTGTGCTTTGCTGCTCAGGGACCTTCTTTCCGACAGTGTAAGCAGAAACTGGAAAGGGATTTGAGATACCTATAGCTGGGGAGTTGATCTCTTCAGGTGTGTGATCGCGAGTTGTTGCGATTGTTGAGCAGAGTACCCCATGTCGCCCAGGATGAGACTCAGGAGATTGATCTTGTTTGAGAGGGGACTGCTTCGAGATGTTCATCATTTTGGGTATTCTCGGCGAGCGACCTTAGATGCACCGATTGTGCATGCTCGATGGATTGACAGAGGATCTGCGATCACGTCCAAGAGGGATGATGAGCGAGGGACCAGCTCCAGAGAGAGAGGTGTCCAGCATCGTCGGATTAGGGATAATTGAGCGGATCGAGGTTGTCATGATTCCAGTCCCAGGATTATGAACCTTAGAGGAGACAGAGACTAGGAGGTTCTCGATAGTTGAGGCACTAGTGGCAGTCTCAGGATGACTGGGTCTTTCGCGGTAAGCCGCATTCATCGCCTTAGAGTGACCTTGTCACGCCCCGGAGGTCTAAGGATAAGCGGAAAAGCATATGTATTTTTTTTGTAAACGACCTCGCCTACCGGTGCGCGTCAGACCGCCACATATACAAATTCACCCTTTAAACGGACAGAGTCTCCTTGTATATGCACGGCGTCACATTTACAACATTATCTTCTTTAACCACACAGTCACAGCGAATACAACAAAAGAGAGAGTAATACTATTTATTTACATCCAACTTTCATTCACGACATCAAGAGATAAAACTACGGGTTGCAAACGGTGTCCACACGACACCCAGTTTTTCCAAAATGTTAACACAAGTCACAATAGGGCGGCGACATCTTTTGAAAGGATAAATCCATAGGTTTACAAAGTAGTGCCCACACGACACTTGGTTTTGGATAGTATTTTCGAAACCCTTTTGTTGGTAAAAACATCCCGCATATAAGTCATTAAGAAGCATAATAAAGATCACATCACGACAACAAACTCACAATCCAACATCCACGACATTCCACAGTCAAGCAATCGAGAACATAAACTAAATAAAAGGAGATGAGATAACCCCAAAACAAGAACGACGAAATAAACCTCATACGGCTGATGTCCTCTAGGCGCTGCCTCACCATCATCCCGACTACTACACCTAGTCAACCTGTCACGGTGTGGGTAAAGTCAGTGACAAATTAAGTAGATGATCAAAACAGTTAACAGTATTTTAAAGCAAACCGAATACACTGGAACCTTTCGCTTTTCCTCCTCATGAGTCCACATCACTTGATTTAATTACATGGTACCTGTCGGGGAGTCGACGATCTCCCCTCGTGCACAATTACTTTACTTACGTGATGCTTTTAACCTCTTCACGGAGCTAGTGCGGCACTTTTAGCTGTCGTGAAGAGGTCCCCACTAGCACCTACACAAATCGTGGGGCACACGGGTCATTCAGACCACTTCTCCGGAAAAGTACATGTGAAGACCCGGAACTTCGTGGTCATTACAGTGTGATCGACAGCTTGTGGAGGCCTATTTTTGTGGATGGTGTTGATTGCGCGCAAAACGGACCCAAGAAACGGACTCAGTGCGAGAAATGGATCAAGATTGCCTAATGTGGAGTTTCACCGAAAATTAGAAATTGAATCTTGCAAAATGGACTTCGTATTTGGATTCAGTGCAGAAAAACGATGAAAATCGGCTATTTACATGTATTTTTCTAAGTCCAGACGCACGAAAATGGGCAACCCGAAGTTTACGGTGTTTTTGGGAGCATGGTGGACCGGTGGACCGGAAAGGGTGCCACGTGGCGGCTCCCCATTGGGTCCGTACGCCACGTGGCAGTCGCTGGAGGCGCGGCACACCGAGCCCGGCCCACGCAGCGGGCGCGGGCAGGCCGGGCAGGCGCGGGCAGGCCGGGCAGGCGCGGGCATGTTGGGTTATATGTAATATAGATCTAAATAGGGGAAAAAACACCTAGAGGGGGGTGAATAGGTGTAAACAATAAACACTCAAAAAATCATTGCGCAATAAAAACCCAATGCGGAAAAATAAATGAACACGCAAGATTTTTACGTGGAAAACTCCAAACCGGAGTAAAAAACCACGGGACCGATAACACGGTGAAATCCACTAGAATTAAACACGTACAAGGTGATATACCGTACTCACAGACGACTCAACCTTTTCCATACGCTCCTAGTTGATCTTCTCCGCTCGCTCCGCAACGCGTCTCGAATCAATGATCTGCGTCCAACGCCGAATCCACGGCGTCCAACGCCAAATCCACGGCGTCCAATGTCGAGTCCACGACGTCTGACCGAATCCACGGTCTTCACCCAGTAGCACGCTTCGAATCCACGAACGTACCTCGCTCCGAATCCACGAGAGCGGTTGAACCTTGAATCCACAAGGACACGCGAGTCCACACGCCGATTTTGGGGTAAATCGTTGTTTTTGGGTGGTGATGATCCGCCGAATACTTAGATCAAAGATAGATAGGAAATACCATCTAAGTATTCATTAGTTTGATTCAACTCAAGATGTGAGTATGAAAACCTAGAATCAAACTAATCAATATAGATGAAGAAACATAGAGTAATATCTAATGATTTCCTTTCTTCTCTATATGTGGATCTAGAGCCGTATAAGATGATATTTGATTATGACGGCTATTTTCCTTAACCCTAGAAAAAGAATCATAGGGTCTATTTATAGGTTAAAAACCCTAGGAAGGAGATAAGAATAAAAAACCTACCATTTCTGGAAATTTTACGGACGGCGATCCGGATCGGATTTCGGCGATCCGGATTGCAGTAGCAAGAAAGACGGTTTCCAGAAAATCAATAGTTCGGGATCCGGATCGAAATGGCTGATCCGGATCGTTCATACAGTTTCACCAAACATCAACGTTCGGGATCCGGATTGCAAATCCTGATCCGGATCGTGCAAGTAAAAAGGTAAAACTCGTGTTCGGGATCCAGATCATGAGATGCTGCGATCCGGATTGAACCAGTGTATGAACGAACACCCTTTGGGATCCGGATTGGAATGTCTGATCCGGATCCTGAACATGTCCCATGTCCAGTTTTTTTTGATTTTTATGCAATGAAAAATTCTTCCAGGTGTTTCTACACTACAAGAAGTATTCGGATCACCAAAAATCTTTAGTTAAACATACCTGATCCTTTTGAATTCTTCTTTCTTGAGATTGAGTTAAATGATCCAACCTTCTTCACCTTCAATCTTCAAGACTTGAACCTTTCACGAAATTACGCCAACTCAAATTCCGTAACAATCTCCCCCTTTGGCGGTTTCGTGACAAAACACAAATCCACTAAAGAAAATTCAAAAAGATATTTTTGTTGCTATCACCATACAACAAAAATTTACAATGGAAATCCAAAAATTTAAAAACATGAGATAAACTCTTAAAACAGACTCTAGACTTAGACATCTGTACTCTCTGCACACAGAAATCATTCTTGACAAAAAGAATCGTTAGATACCTCAAGAATTGAAACATACAAAACCAAGTACAGAGATAGAGTTTATCTGATCATCATGACATTTGAGAATTCAGATATGTAAGAGAATCATAGTCAAAAACCAACATATCTTCTATGCATTCAAAAACCAAATGTCACAAAGGGTTAGTCCAACATCAACTTGTTAGTCATATTACATGCCCAAATAGTTAGTCGAATAGTTAGTAGAGACAGGCAACAAATCACAAGATAAAAACCAAAGTTAAAGTTGAAGTGATACTTACCTTGATGTTCACACATTCATACAGTTTTCACATCATCATTGTTCAAGTTCTCTCTAAACTCTCTTGTCACGCCCTCGGGGGTTTTTGAGTCTATCAAAGCGGAAAATCGTGTGTATCTTTTTTTTTTCTTCTTAACAAGGTAATTTAAACCTCATCCCCGGTGCGTGCCAGACCGCCACATACACAAATTCTCCCTGTCCGCGGACAGAGTCTCCTTTGTATATGCACGGCGTCTCACTTACAACCACATACAACAATCATCAACCATCAACCATACAATAGAAATTCAACATCAAGCGGAATATTAAAGCGGCATCAATGTTTAGAAAGGATAAAGCCAGCAATTGCAAAACCCGTGCCCACACGGCACTTCGTTTTGGGAAAACCCTTTTCTAAATCATTTGGTTTATCATGAAAACATGCAGCATAAGAAACATCATCAAAAGAACCAAACTATAAAAGTACAACTCATCCACAGTGCTAAATACTACATGTCCACGAATATTACTACCCGCAAGCAAATTAACTAAAATAAGCGTAAGAGAACTGAGATAATAACAATAACCAAGTGTTCTGACTACGGGCCTCGCGACGCAGTCTCAACAATCTCCCGGCTAACGCCCCTCATTGCGCCTGTCACGGAGTGGGTAATGTCAGTGACAAACAAAGTAGATGCCTAAAAGCAATAAGGAATAAGGAGCAAACCGATAACACCAGAACCATTTCGCTAAAACCCTACACATATTAATTTGGGCACCAACCCCAAAACATTTGTCGGAGAGACTAAAGTCTCCCCTCGTGCGCAAACACCTACTTTGATGCATTTACCCCTTTCGCGGTGCTGGTGTGCTATTCCCAGCGGGCGCGAAGGGGTCCTCACGGCACCCACACTTTTGTGAGGATCACGGGTCATAAGAGATCACTCTTCCGGAAAAGTACACCCATGCGGAGGCCAATCCGCCTGTGTACGTGGAGCATCCCAAAACGGATTTGCCGAGATCGGCGTGTCATGAGCATTGCGACCGCAGCCGCTTCAATTGTTAGATAAAAACACGATTATGCGAAAGGTTAAACTGTCCATCTACTTTGTTAGATAAATTGAGAGCACTTTAATGACGATAGATGCACTTACTGCACTGGCTGTATTTACAGCAACCGTACCCACCTATTTGGAGAGAGATCGGAACACCTGAATCTTTCGCGCACCCCCGCTGCGCGTCTGGACCTAAAGAAAGTCCGCACGGATAACTATAGTCAAAAGCGTGTACTAACATCCGAAAACACAAGACCCACTTTACTCTTTTCGACGGGAAAGTCCAACAAAACTCAATCCTCAATCGGTAGCCCACTCGGGGCGTCCCTGGTTAGACCAAGAAGGCCCCGACGGCGGAAATGATGAGAAAAGAGACCCGACGGCGCGCCCCCGACGATTTCGTCGAGGCGCGGAGCGTCGGCGAAATTAGCACCCGACATAATAAAATAATGACCAAGAAGGTCCCAAGTGGCCATGCCAAGGAAGCCACGGAAATAACGATCCCAACGGCGAAAACGACGCTCAAAACGGTGGAAAAAACGGACCCAAACGGAGCCACCGAACTTTGGGCTGTCGGGTGGTGCACAGGGCAGGCGCGGACCGGGTTTACAGCATCGGCGGCCGCGCGGAATGCGCCGGGTGCACGCAGGAAGCGTGCACCGCGCATTCTGGGCCAGGCCGGTGCACGACACGAGCGCGCACCGGGCTCACGGCCGCACGGGCCTCCGGCACACACCGGGTGCACGCTGTTGCGTGCACCGCGCCTGAGCGGGCTGGGCCGGCGCACGAAAGCGTGCGCCGGGTCTGCGGCTTCCGCGCCTTGGGACGTGCGCCGGGTGCACGCTCTGGCCCATGGACCGCGGGCTGAGGAACCCGTACGGGGTGAACAGTAATGCCCCTTTTTTTGGTTTTCTTCTCCGTTTTCGCTCCCGTTTTGCGATTTCTTCTCCGTTTTCGCTCCCGTGCGACTTCGGCGAAGACCCCGCGACCATGGTAACGACGGCGGCGGCCTCCCATTTCACAACGGCGGCGGCGGCCTCCAGTTAACCCACTACGTTCCAATGGGACATCCCCAAAAATTCCCGAATAAATACACGATAATTCTAATGACTAAACCAACGATCGACGAACGACCAAAACGTCGATCGGAGGTCCGATAACAAGAACCCGATTAAAAACCACCAAGAACTCAACGAAAGAGATGACGGAAAAAACCCAAATAATTTAAATAAATTATTTTACTAACCGAAGATCGACGGGAAGGTTGTCCGGTCGCGTTCTTGCCTTCGGTTCGGTGTCCGGGAAGATCGGGCTCCTTCTCTTTCTCCTTTCCCTTTCTTCCGGCTAGGGTTCCGTCTTTTCTTTTTTTTTTCCCTTCTCTCCGATTAGGGTTTTTATTTTCTTTTCTTTTCCTTTCCGATACTCGGGATCCCTTATATAGTCGTACTTTACCTTTAATTAATTCCTCTTTAATTCGTACGTAAGAGGATTAATTAATTTTCCGTCTGGGATAATTAATTAACTAATTAATTATCCCCCACGAGATAAACCACCTTATCTCTAACGGGTGCAAGATATTTAGCACGGATTCCGATGCACGACTAATTACCATATCACTTTGGATCCCGTTCAGGGGGTTCCCGATATCGGATTTCAGATCCGATCGCGCCGTCGGCTTTCTTTTTCCGCGCTCTATCGCAGAAAAATACTAGCCTCTCACAATGGCCAACTTCAAGAATTGAATAATTTTATTTCACTTAAAGGCTTAAATGACTACACGTAAGTCAAAAATACCCCGAAAGGCCGGATCACTACACCACTCACACTTTATAAAAGTTTCGTCCCGAAACTTAAATACAAACCCCACTAATCAATTCGGGAAAACATTCCCTCATCTTCGATTCCAGTTCCCACGTCGCCTCGCGCTCTTCGTGGTTGCTCCACTGGACCTTCACATAGGGGATAGTTCGGTTGCGCAACTTCTTGTCCTCTCTCGCCAAAATCCGCACCGGCGTCTCCTCGACGCCTAAATCCTCTCGCAACTCGATGGTGGAGGCATCCAAGGCATGAGAGGGATCAGCTAGGTATTTCCGGAGCATTGAGACATGAAATACGTTATGGACTCGTTCGAGATTCGGCGGCAGAGCTAATCGGTACGCCACCGGTCCTATGCATTCTAGGATCTCGAACGGTCCTACGTACCTCGGGCTTAACTTTCCTTTTATGCCGAAGCGTCGGTTCCCCTTGGAGGGCGAAACTCGGAGCATCACATGTTCACCCACCATGAACTCTAAGTCTCTGCGTCTGTTGTCCGCGTAGCTTTTCTGTCTGCTCTGGGCGGTCTGTAGTCTTTGTCTAATCAACCGCACCTTTGCTTCGGTCTCCTCCACCAAATCTGGCCCCAGAAACTTACGCTCACCCAGGTCGTCCCAGCATATTGGAGACCGACAGCGGCGCCCGTACAGGGCCTCGTATGGTGCCATCTGAATGCTGGCCTGGTAACTGTTATTGTAGGCAAAATCCACTAGGGGCAAACACCGTGCCCATCCTTCGCCCAGGTCTAAAACGCATGCCCGAAGCATGTCCTCCACAATTTGTATCACCCGCTCTGATTGTCCGTCGGTCTGCGGGTGAAAAGCCGTACTGAAGTGCAACTTGGTTCCCATTGCTCGCTGCAGGCTCTGCCAAAAGTTTGACACAAATCGTGTGTCCCTGTCCGACGTGGTGGACGTCGGCACCCCATGCAACCTTACTATCTCGTTGATGTAGGTTTGCGCCAGTCGTTCCCGCGCCCACGTCGTGTGTATGGGCAGAAAGTGGGCCGATTTCGTCAGACGGTCCACGATTACCCATATTGTATCGTGTCCCTGTGACGATCTCGGGAACCCGGTCACAAAATCCATGGTAATCATGTCCCACTTCCACACGGGCACCGGTAAGGGTTGCAATTTCCTGCTGGACGCTGGTGCTCGGCCTTCACTCGTTGGCACACCAGGCAGTGTGCCACAAACCGAGTCACGTCTCCCTTCATTTTGGGCCACCAGAAGGTCTGTTTGACATCCTTGTACATCTTCGTTCCCCCGGGATGCGCTGTATATGGAGCGGTATGCGCCTCCCGCAGGATTTCCTCTTTGAGTTCCGGTAGATCCGGCACGCAGATTCGTCCCCGAAATCGTATCGTGCCGTCGGAGTTTACTGCGAAGTCACCTCCTTGGTCGGCAGTCACTCTACTTCGCACCAGCTGGAGTTGGTCATCAGTTGACTGCCCCTCGAGAATTCTGTCAAGCAGGGTAGGTCTGACCACCAGTGTCAGAAGTCGTTCGGCTGTACCCGCCGGCACTACCTCTAGTCTTAGTTGCAAAAATTCCGCAATCAGACTACCTTGTTGGGTGATGGCACTTACCCCTGCTTTCTCGGCCTGCCCCTTACGGCTCAGGGCGTCGGCCACCACATTTGCCTTTCCCGGGTGGTAGTGGATCGTTAAATCGTAATCCTTCAATAGCTCGAGCCACCGTCTTTGTCGCAAATTTAACTCCTTTTGGGTGAAAAGATACTTAAGACTTTTATGGTCTGAGTACACATTGCAGTGTGCCCCGTACAGGTAGTGTCTCCAAAGCTTGAGGACGAACACAACCGCTGCGAGTTCCAAATCGTGCACGGGGTAGTTTCGCTCGTATTCTTTGAGCTGCCTTGACGCATAGGCTATAACCTTCCCCCGTTGCATGAGCACTCCACCCAGTCCGTTTTCGCGACGCATCGCAATACACTTCATAATCCTCCCCTGGTTCCGGCAGGGCGAGAATCGGAGCTCGCGTCAATCTATCCTTGAGCTCCTCGAAGCTCCTCTGATATTTGTCCGTCCAGATGAACTTTTCCCCCTTTTTAGTCAAGCGGTTTAAGGGGGTGGCTATCTTGGAGAAACCCTCCACGAAGCGCCGGTAGTACCCGGCTAATCCTAGAAAGCTTCGAACCTCCGTCACCGTCGTCGGTTGGGACCAGTCCGTCACCGAATCTATCTTCTTCGGATCGACTGCGACCCCAGCCGCCGAGATTACGTGCCCCAAGAAGCCAACCTCTCGGAGCCAGAACTCACACTTTTTGAGTTTGGCGTAGAGTTTCTGTTCCCGTAGGGTCTGGAGGACTGTGCGCAGATGTTCTTCATGTTCCTCATCTGTACGGGAATAGATGAGGATATCGTCGATGAAGACCACCACGAATAAATCCAGGAAGGGTTTGAATACCCTGTTCATCATGTCCATGAACACTGCCGGGGCATTCGTGAGCCCGAACGGCATTACAGTAGATCGTAATGACCGTAGCGAGTCCGAAAAGCCGTTTTGGGGGATGTCCTCCCCCTTTACTTGGACCTAATGATAGCCCGACTGCAGGTCAATCTTTGAAAACACCGTCGCCCCCTGTAGTGGTCGAAGAGGTCGTCGATCGTTGGCAGGGGGTACTTGTTCTTAACGGTGACCTTATTTATCTCCCGGTAGTCGATACTCAACCGGAGACTTCCGTCCTTCTTTCTCACAAACAGGACGGGCGCGCCCCAGGGCGACGCGCTAGGTCTGATGAAGCCCTTATCCAAAAGGTCCTCCAACTTTGCCTTGAGTTCCTTCAACTCTGCGAAGGCCATCCTGTACGGTGCCTTGGTGATGGGTTTGGTGCCCGGGAAGTAGTTCAATGGGAAAGTCGACTTCTCGGTTCCGGCGGCGCTCTGGGGAGCTCTGCCGGAAACACGTCCGGAAATTCTCTTACCACGGGACCGCTGATCCTTATCTGGGGAGCGGCCCTGAACTACCTATCGGCCCATTGGGTTCTCGGCTGCAAGGCATAGGGTGGAGGCCTATTTATTCCTTGCATGGCCCTTAACGGGCCCCGAGTACACAAGGTTCTCCTATGCTTCGAAGCTCGCCCGCGCACATCGCCGGGGGGAGGCTTCGCCTAAAACTTAAGGATTCTAGCGAGAGGGAGCGGAGAGAGAGAGAGCGTCTAATAGGGGGGGTAGCAGGCTAAGGTGTGACCGGTGCTCCTAATCTAAGAGGAAAAGTGAAACCAAACATTTTACCTGCCGTTACTAGGTCTGGGCGTCGCGTCCTCCACTGCAGTATCCCGGGGAGCCCGTCCACAACGAGACGGGCCTTGTGGGGTTCATCTCGTATAACAAACGGGACGCAGTAAACCAATCTTACAAACTCCCTTTGATATTCCATGACCGAGCGGTTCCCTTGTCTAATGTTCTTCAGGTCGTCTTCCAATGCTGCTTGCGCTAATCGGAGAAGGGCAGAAAAGCGTCAAAAAGTTCCTCTCTAAAGCCGCCATATCCGGTTAGCGGGTGTTTAGTTGGATCCGGGCGTTACCGTCTTCCACCAGATGCGTGCATTCCCTTCGAGGAAGGTGGACGGCGTAGTGGAACCGCTCGTGTTCTCCATCAGTAGGTCCTCGAAGAGTTTGTTCCATGGATCCACCATGCCGACGGACCCATGGGTCGGTCGTCTCTCCCTCAAAAGTG
>JAQNDB010004251.1:0-24737 GCA_029204045.2 Tillandsia leiboldiana | reverse complement strand
CAATGGAATAAACAACACTGTCTGCCTCCCAAAATAATAATAATACAAATCCTCGAGTACAAGCTCTAAACCCAACCGGGAGGTAACTCCAATATATATACAACAGTGCACAGTCTCTCAATACAAAATATCCTCACTACAAGTCTCTCAAAAGAGGAAAAGAAACCGCTAATCTACTGATGATCTCCTCAGAAGGGTACCGCTACTCTCCAACGCCGGGTAGGGATCTAGCTCGCGACTCCCTCGCCACGATCAACAACCGCAGAGTCGGCAACACCTGCTAAGACTCTGCAAAACAAAGAAGAGGAGAGAAAGGGGGGGGAAACCCCCAAAGGGTGTGAGAACTACTCCAAAAAGGGAGTTCTCAGTGGGTACCACCGCCAGACCCGACGGTCTGCCCACCAAGTCCTCAAGAGACAAAAACTAACCCAAGTCATAAGACTGAAATGAGTAAGCTGGAAACTCTCAACAGCTACCCTGCCCCCTAACTAAAGGCTAAAAGGGGGAGAACCAAACAGTGTTATGCAACCCCTAGCACATGAAGTGCACCACCGACCCAATCGAACTGACTGCCACATCTGGTCCAGTCAAACCTGCGCCCACCTACAACCACCTCCCGCTGACGGGCAGGAATTACGTAGGGCGTCCAAACGGACAAGCTCGCTATCGAGGAGAGAAACATGCAGGCTATGGTCAAAATCCACGCTCTCTCTCAGAACGGATAGAATCAAGATGCTCAACCTCTCACACAGCGGTCAAAGTACTCGCAACAACACGGGACCACCGTCAACCAGACGGCTCTCAACAATACTAGCACTGATCTAAACTCAACTACCGGTCTGCACTCGGCCCCCAGGCACGAGTGTAACAATAAAAGCATCTGACCGAAATAAACCCAATCAAATGAACCGGTATAACACCCGGTACTGCCTGCTCTGTTGTCGAACTCAGTAACTGATCGGCACACGGCTCGATCTCAAGATAGGTAACGGACCGGCACACGGCTCGGTCAAAAATATCAGTAACAGACCGGCACACGGCTCGGTCAAGCCTACCTCCGGAGTGGCACTCGAGGGGAGCGACCCACACGAGTAAAGTACATCTCAGTAACAAGTATCTCTGTCAAGTGTCTCAATGTAGCAGGACTGGATCACGACTCTGATCAAAGTGGGAAAGCTCAACCACTAAGGAAAGACCCGACCTCAATCGGATGCACTAAACGATAAGTGGGAAACTCCATCCACTAAAGAAACTGATACCCAATCAGGTGCATAGAGAAACACCCGGTCAACCGCCCAATATCCGCGGTTGCCGCAAAGCCCCACAACTAACCAACCTGCCCAGACACGATGTCCCAACTATACACTACCCAGACCCCCTGCTCGAACCCGAGCAACACTGACCACCTGACTAACAAGAAGGAGAAAAGAAAAGCATGGTTTCTCCTAAGTCAAGTTCCAATAAGTAGTGCAGCAGTAAAAGATGGCCTAACTACATGACCATACAAGCATGCAATTGTCCTCAAGGAAATAAAAGGGGGCTAAAGCATAATAATAGTTCCTTAGGAATAAGCAACATGCCGGAATCCCAAAACTAGATCTGTCTACAACTCAGGGTTCATTAATAGAATGATCATAATAACTCCTCAGAGTACAAATCCGCACATAGCTACGAAATCCTGTCCCAAATCATAATCCAACCACAAGAAAGGCTATGTGCTAACATGGCATCTTATATAATTTCATAGGGTAACATTATCCTAGGTAAGCTTACACTAGTCATCACACAGATGTCCAAGTCATGCAAGTCCTCAGTATACCTCATAGATACTATTTTGCAATCAATTATACCAATATCAATAACAAGCTTACCTACTTACCAATATAAACTATGTACCATACACATGCATGCATCAGTCATAGAGGGGTGACATCCCCACAAGTGGACTTATACTTGCCACAACATAAACATTGCCTTAAACAATTACTGATAATAAGCTCACCCACCTGAAGCGCTTAACCCAAGGCAAACCTGAAGTCGGTGAAGTGGGTAGACGCCCGCGGTCCAAAATCTGCCAACAAAACACCCTCGGTACAAGTCGCGCAAGCCTTGGCTCCAAACAGCTGAAAACACCCCTGAGTACAACAATAAGGCTTAACATTACACTTTTATTCCAAAATCAACCAAACATACACCATCTGAAAATCAGTCCCAAAGCCGCGCATATTTCACCTGCTGCAAGTGCCCAGAAAAATCCAATAAAAATACCACAGTAATCCTCGCGTCGATACCTTCGAAACGAGTACCTGCACGTCCAATTCTGAGCTTCCTACACTGAGAAACAATTCCGACAAGGGAACCACCCCGAATCAAACTACACTCAAAAACTATAGCAACAATTACTGTTCACAGATAATCTTCACCTTCGAGAAATATTCAGAAAATTCCAATAAAATTTGGACATATTCCTCGTGATGTGTAGATGCAAATCGCCTCTTGAATCGCCCCAATCTGATGCCTATGCGCGAAGATATCACCAAAACACCGCGCCGCTGTCCCAGAACTCCGCCCAGAAAAAGGGGTTACAAGATGATCCGAAAGACCCATGAAAAACTCGGAATGGGAAAGACCAGTAAACATGGGAAACATAGCCCTACCTGTCATGAAGCCAACGGCGCAAGAATCACAGAAAAAGGTGCTCGGGGTAGGCCGGGGGAGTCCTCGTACCAAAACGAGACGAAGAAGACCACAAACGAACGAGCGTCGCGCCGCGCCGTAAAAATAGAAACCTCGATAAGCGTGCCACCAAAAATCCCAAAACTTTGCAAAAAGATGCAGCCAAACTAGGGGATCAACTTTGCTGAAGGCACCCCGGCGAGAAGAGGCTCGGAAATGGCGGAAAAAGGGAGAAGAAGAGAGCTCGGATCGCCTTTTATAGGCTGCAGAAACAAATGGGAAAATACCGGTCATGTCCCAATTTCCGGGCGCATGCCACTTTCGGGCGCGTACTGTAGCAGCCCGAAAATCCCAAAGGCGCGCACTGTAGCAGCCCGGAAGTCCCCTGGGCCTCCACGTCACCCGCCAAACAGGCGACAGCCGCACCCGCCGCACGCGTCGCGCCACGTGGCCACCCGCGGACGACGACACGTGGCACGCTCCCCGGTCAACGCCCGCCTGCCGCGCCCACGTGCCCGCCTGACGCCGCCGCCTGCCACCCTGCCGCGCACAGTAGACCCACCAATAGGAGAACGCCACGTGTCATGCCACGTCCTAGTGAACCCGGTGCACGAAATCCTGTGGATCGAACCAATGCAAACCTGCCACGTGTCCAAGCCCGGTGCACCGTAAACCATGAGCCATCCCGAATACTGCGTAGACCAACCGCCGTGAACCCTCCTCTAGGATGATGCCACGTGTCCATCCCCCGGTGCACCATGCGCCCCGCACTCTCCGTAGACCGCGCCCCGCGGACCGGCCCACTCCTGAGCCGCCACGCGTCCAGCCCCCGGTGCACGCCTGCCGCGTGGACCGGGCGGCCCGCGCCTCCGTCCGCCGCGCTGCCTGCGGCCGCTCCGCCGCTGCCGCCGCCGCCGGAAACACTGTTCCGGCGTGAACAGTGTCCGGTGCTCAAAAATGACAAGTGGGTAGTCCGTTTTAACCGTTTTCGCGCGCTGAATCCGAATTTGATGTCCATTTCGCCAAATTCCAACTCCAAAATTTGCCGAAGGCATCCGGAAAGGTAATCCTTGGTCCAAACTTCGCGCTGAGTCCAAATTTAATATCCATTTCGCGCGAAACCACTTCTAACGATCCGACGGAGTCCAATGATCACCCACGTGATCCATTAAACACACAGAGCCCAACACTAATGTCCAATTGGGGCACAAATCCCACCAACACGCCACATAGGCCTCCGGGAGCTGTAGATGATCCAGTAATCTCGTCGTGGGGATCCAGGTCCTCACACCGGTCATTTGGACAGAGCAGGCAGTACCGGGTTTT
The DNA here is from genome assembly GCA_029204045.2 of Tillandsia leiboldiana. Lineage (NCBI taxonomy): Eukaryota > Viridiplantae > Streptophyta > Magnoliopsida > Poales > Bromeliaceae > Tillandsia > Tillandsia leiboldiana. Next base: position 20,735 of record JAQNDB010004251.1, on the reverse strand, counting down.
ATACCGGTTCATTCGATTGAGTTTATTTCGGTCAAATACTTTTATTGTTACACTCGTGCCTGGGGGCCGAGTGCAGACTGGTAGTTGAGTTTAGATCAGTGCTAGTATTGTTGAGAGCCGTCTGGTTGACGGTGGTCCCGTGTTGTTGCGAGTACTTTGACCGCTGTGTGAGAGGTTGAGCATCTTGATTCTATCCGTTCTGAGAGAGAGCGTGGATTTTGACCATAGCCTGCATGATCCTCTACTCGATAGCGAGCTAGTCCGTTTGGACGCCCTACGTAATTCCTGCCCGTCAGCGGGAGGTGGTTGTAGGTGGGCGCAGGTTTGACTGGACCAGATGTGGCAGTCAGCTCGATTGGGTCGATGGTGCACTTCATGTGCTAGTGGTTGCTTACCACTGTTTGGTTCTCCCCCTTTTTTAGCCTTTAGTTAGGGGCAGGGTAGCTGCGAGAGTCTCCAGCTTACTCATTTCAGTCTTATGACTTGGGTTAGTTATTGTTTCTTGGGGACTTGGTGGGCAGACCGTCGGGTCTGGCGGTGGTACCCACTGAGAACTCCCTTTTTGGAGTAGTTCTCACACCCTTGGGGGTTTTTCCCCCCTTTTTCTCTCCTCTCTTTGGTTGTGCAGAGTCTTAGCAGGTGTGGCCGACTCTGCGGTTGTTGATCGTGGCGAGGGAGTCGCGAGCTAGATCCCTACCCGTCGTTGGAGAGTAGCGGTACCCTTCTGAGGAGATCATCTGTAGTTTAGTTGTTTCTTTTTCCTCTTTTGAGAGACTATTGTAGTGAGGATATTTTGTATTGAGAGACTGTACACTGTTGTATTTATTGGGGTTACCTCCCGGTTGGGTTTAGAGCTTGTACTTGAGGATATTGTATTATTATTATTTTTGGGAGGCAGACGGTGTTGTTTCATTTCCAGTTGTACAGTGATTGATTTTAGTTACGGCAGATTTTCATTTATAGCTCTGATATCTGTTTAGTTATAGTACTTTTCTTGCAGGTAGGACGCTTCGCCTATGCGGGTTGGCATAGGTGGCGGATCTGTTTGCCGGGCCCGGGTCGCAGTTTCGACCCCGGGGCGTGACATTGTTTCAGACCGTAAAGAGCCTTTTTCAAACGAAAAACATGGTTAGGTTGTTTATGATCTACAAAACCTTTCGGTTGAGCCACATAAACTTCCTCATTTAAAAACCCATTTAGAAATGCGCTCTTAACGTCCATTTGAAATAATTTGATTTTAAAATGACAAGCAATAGCGAATAGTATACGAATGGACTCGAGTCTAGCTACAGGGGCGAAGGTTTCATCAAAGTCTATACCTTCTACTTGAGAGTAGCCTTGAGCAACTAATCGTGCCTTGTTCCTGATGATAATACCATCCTCATTTTTCTTGTTCTTGAAGATCCATTTGGTACCTATCACATTGTGTTGCTTTGGAGGCTTCGTTAATTCCCAGACTTTGTTTCGCTCAAATTGATGGAGCTCTTCCTGCATTGCTTTAATCCAGTAGTCATCCTGAAGAGCTTCATCTATGTTCTTTGGTTCGATTAAAGATACGTAGCAAGCGAATCCACAAACCAACTGCCTCCGAGTTCTGACTCCTTCTTGTGGATCTCCAATAATATTCGATTCCGGATGATCCTTGGAGATTCGTAACGTTTGTTGAAACGGAGTACTCGGAGATATATGAGATGATTCCTGCACATCAGATAAACTAGAAGAACCATTAGATGCATCATTAATATTGGAAGTATTATTATGAGAAGATGCACTAGCAGGAGAATCATCATCTAGAGAGATATCGAGGGTAGATTTTCCAGTTTCAAAGTGAAAAGCTTCATCTACTTTAACATTTATAGATTCTACGATCGTCTTAGATTCAATGTTAAATACTCGATATGCTCTGCTATTCGTAGAATAACCCAGAAAGATCCCTTCATCACTTCGAGAGTCGAACTTTCCAAGATTTTCACGGTCACGTAAAATGTAACATCGACTCCCGAAGACACGAAAATATTTGATATTGGGTTTTCTACTAAACCACAGCTCATATGGTGTATTTAAAGTTCCTGGGCGCAAGTAAACTCTATTAATGACATAGACAGCGGTGTTCACAGCTTCAGCCCAAAAATGTAGCGGTAAATTCTGGCTATGAAGCATCACACGCGCCATCTCTTGAACAACCCTGTTCTTGCGCTCAACAACACCATTCTGCTGAGGTGTATAGGGTGCCGAGAATTCATGTTTGATTCCATTTGAAGTGCAAAAATCAATGAATTTTGAATTTATGAATTCTCCACCTCTATCACTTCTAACACGAATGATCTTTTCATTCTTTTCAATCATAATACGATGGCAAATCTCATGAAAAGAGTCAAACGTATCAGCTTTCTCTTTTAAAAATGCTACCCAAGAAAACCGAGAGAAATCATCAACCAATAAAAAGATGTACCATTTACCTCCCAAAGATGGTTGACGGGTCGGCCCCATTAGGTCCATGTGCAAAAGTTCCAAGGGCCGTTTTGTGCCAACGTGGTTCAAGTTCTTGTGTGCAGTCCTAGACTGTTTTCCCTTTTGGCAACCACCACACACAACGTTTTGTTTAAATAAAAGCTTTGGAACCCCCTTGACCACGTCCTTGTTTGAAATTCTAGTAAGTTCCTTAAAATTTAAGTGACCTAGCCTTTCATGCCAAAGAGTTTCATTATTCAAAGCAGCTAAGTTACAATTTTCAGAAAATTTATTAGGAACAACATAACAATTGTTTTCAGATCTAACCCCTTTTAAAAAGAAGATATGGTCCTTATCAGTTACAACGCATTCAACAGATGAAAAGTTAACTGAAAAACTATTGTCGCAAAGTTGACTTATGCTTATGAGGTTAGTCTTAAGGCCATCAACAAATAAGACGTTTTTCAAAATTGGGCCATCCGGAATAGCTACCGTCCCTTTTCCAACAATTTTGGAAGATCGACCGTCTCCGAAAACAACGTGTCCTCCGGAGATTTTCTCAAGATTTTGAAAACTATTTTTGTCACCGGTCATGTGACGGGAACACCCGCTATCCAGATACCAAGACGAACTATCATATGCATGCAAGGAAACATTGGAAACAAGACAAGGGAAAATTTCACCTTTGCGCACCCAAACCCTTTTGGAGTGCGTCGCTAATGGTCGAGAAGTTATATGCCTAGGTGAAGGCGTCTTGTTATAGCGATGGTTGTTCCTTGATGTAATCGTCTTGCGCGATGAACTACCAAATCTCTTTTCATTTGAAAAGTTTTGCTTTGATTTTCGGGGAGGAGCCATTTTGGTAGTTGTTGCAAGAGGTCCTTGAGATGAGCGTTCGACTCCCGTCTTGCAATATCTTCTTATGTGCCCTGAAACACCACAACGAAAACATACCTTAGATCTTGACGATCCCAAAGAGGATGAAGTAGGTTTGTTGTCGTTGTTTGTCTTGAATTCCGGTGTCGGAGGAGGAGATACCGACTGAGGCACAAAAACTGTCTCACTCGAACTTGGACTGTTTCCAGTTTGAGTGTATCCGAGGCCGAACCTATTTGATTGACCAAGACCAAGAAGTCTATCCAACTTACTCCTTCCTGAAAAGAATCGCTGTAAGTCATTCTTGAGTTGGAAAATGGTCTTTGTCATTTCCAGGTTATCCTGTCGAGCCTCGTTGTAGAGCTTTGAGAAGTGATTCGCGTTATCCACCAGATTTGTATGTTCCTTCTCAAGTTGCTCATTGGACTCTTGAAGGGAAGCATTTGCCTTTATCAGGTTTTCCCTTTCCACTTCAAGAGCGTTTGAGAGAGAAGTTGCTCTTTTTGTCACGCCCCGGGGGTTTGTTTTAGCGGAAACGGCATTTTTTTTTTTTTTTTTTTGAAAGGTCTCTTTCTTCCCCGGTGCGTGCCCAGACCCGCCGCACATACAGGATCTCTCTGCAAACGGACAGAGTCTCCCCTGTACGTGCACGGCGTGTGGTTGAATACATCTCCCAAGCAAACATAACCATTCAATCACAACATTCAATTACATACAACCAGTATTCTAAATATTTAAGCGCATGGCCACTTCAACTTGAAAGGATAAATCCACGGTTTTTAAAGAGTGCCCACCCGGCACTTAAGTTTTGAAAACGAGTTTCAAAATCAGCATAAACCCCAGGGTTTTGAAAACGGTGCCCACACGACACCCAAGTTTTGAAAGCTCGTTTCGCAATCCATAAATCCACAAGGTTTTGAAATCAGTGCCCACACGACACTTAGACTTTGAAAACGGTTTTCGCAATCTTTTCTTTGTTTTTGTTTCGCTTTTCAAATGGCCAGTAGGAAATAAAGGGAAAGGTAGTGCATAAACAGATAATCAAATACCGACATCTACGTCGACCCCACAAGGGTATCGGGAACCTCACACATGCCCACAATATAAATGAAAAGCTGAAAAGAAAAGGAAAGTATAAAGTTCAGGGTCTCCAACGGTCCCGCTGTGTCCGCCCCGTCCTCACCGCCACCTACCTCTCCCCTCGCCTGGGCCCTGTCACGAAGTGGGAAGTCAGTGACTAATAAATGCCGTGCAGGGGAAATAATAAAAACAAACCGTGGCGACAACCGGAGCAACCACCCTTTTGGGGGGGGGGGGGGAAATGGTAACCTGTATATCTGCATCCTGTAATACTCTGCCGCGTCGGTCCACTACCGACGGCCCATACCGTACCTGCAGCACCGCGACCGCGCCGGACAACTAAACCGGCGGGTCGCTCCGCTCGCACCTCGGCGCCTCAACCCCACAGCTAATAAGGGGCCCCACTACGTCACCTCGTGGGTATACACGGGTCCTACGACCTCTTTTCCGGAAAAGTGCACCCCTCACGGTGGCCAAACCGCGGGTGCACGTGTTGCAGCCTCGAGCACAGTAACCACAATATATGAGCAATAGTAATGCAGTAATCGCAATGTATATGAAATAGTAAAGCAGTAACCATGATGCATGAATCAGAATAAGGTAGAGGCGTGTAAACTCATGTTGCCCTACTATTAGCATAGTCGAAGGAAAGACGGTAGCTGAAGCATCAAAACACGAGACTACGTAACCATCGATGTGTAGCAATAATCCGTAGCATCTAGAATAATGATTACTGAAGTGAACGGTAACATATAATATTTGAATTAAAACAATCAATGTGGTTCGATGCCAAATATCACACTCAACCCACCTGTCGCTAGTAGGCGTCAACGCTCCGCTCCCTCGCGTCCTGGTACTCCCGCTCGGCTCCTTCGCACACCTGCCGCGAGGAGAAAAGCGACGCTCAGACGCGGATGAAGACGAGAGGCGGGCGAACCGCTCGTCGGGTTCGCGGCTCCCCGTCCGCACGCGGGCCGTGCGCGTGCTCAGCTCCGTACGGGCAACCCCACACGTGGGGTTGAGCGCGCGTCCGGCCCCGTGCGGGTCACCCCGCACGCGGGGCTGGGCGCCGCCCAGCCCTGCGGCCTACCCCGCACGCGGGCTAGGCGTGCTGCCCGGCCCCGTGCGGGTCACCCCGCACGCGGGGCTGGGCGCCGCCCAGCCCTGCGGCCTACCCCGCACGCGGGCTGGGCGTGCCGCCCGGCCCCGTGCGGGTCACCCCGCACGCGGGTCTGGGCGTCGCCCAGCCCCGTGCGGGTCACCCCGCACGCGGCTGGGCGTGCGCCCGGCCCCGTGCGGGCCATCCCGCACGCGGGGGCTGGGCGCCGCCCGGCCCCGTGCGGGTCATCCCGCACGCGGCTGGGCGTGCGCCCGGCCCCGTGCGGGTCATCCCGCACGCGGGGGGGGCTGGGCGCCGCCTGGCCCGTGCGGGTCGCATGAGGGCGCCGGATGGGGGGGGGGGGGGGGGTTCTTCGCACGTGCGGCGGATTCCGGGAAATCCGCCGCCTGTGCCTCACCCCTTCCGGTCAAGATGATCAAGAACTCAACACGAGGAAAAAGAAACTAAATTCCCGTCTCACCTTGATGAGGACGACGAAGGTTTGGGAAGAGGGGATCGTCCGTTCTCGTAGGTCCGGTGTGGTGGTGGTGGGGATGCGGCGTTCTCCCCTCTCCTCGACCGTCTTCGCTCGGGTCGTGCGTGCCAAAGGGGTAGAAGACTGAGAAGGGGTTCCCAACCCTCACCTCTCAAACCCCCAATTAATTAGTTGTTTTGGTACGATCGAGCCCAACCCGCGTCCAACTCCAAATGCTAACCTAGCCCCAAATTAACCCGGATAGATAGAACGAAATAAATTAAATTAATTTATGTCGGATCCCGAAAATTTACAGAAAATTAGACTGAGCCGGTGCGAAAGAATTAACTAGCTTGAATCAAAATATCGTTAAATCCGGGTCTGGTTTACCTCAAAAGGGACGTGCCGGACACCCGAACCGCAGCAACTTCGAAAATTTATTCCGGGAGCTTCCGGGGTCGGAAATCCGATCCGATCGCGCCGCCGGCCTCCGCTTCGCGAGCTTTATTCTCAAAAAAAATGCCCGCGAGCCCCCGACGGCCTGCCCAGAATGACAAAAGAAAATCAAACCCCCGGACCCCTTTGCCTAAAAGCGGTTCGAAAACCCGCGGCTATTACACCACTCACCTCTAACAACGAGTTTCGTCCTCGAAACTCAAACCCGGATAGGAGTGAAAAGGTCGGGGTAGCACTCCCTCATCTTGGATTCCAGTTCCCAAGTGGCTTCTCGCTCTTCATGGTTGCTCCAATGTACTTTCACGTAGGGGATAGCCCGATTTCGTAGTGATTTTGTTTCCCTTGCCAGGATCTTCACTGGGGTTTCTTCGAAGCTCAGGTCCTCCTTAAGTTCGAGTGCAGAGGTGTCCAGGACATGTGATGGGTCGGGGAGATATTTCCGAAGCATTGATACGTGGAACACATCGTGGACTCGGTCGAGGTTTGGTGGTAGGGCGAGGCGGTAAGCTACTGGGCCGATACGCTCTAGAATCTCAAATGGCCCCACAAACCGTGGGCTCAGCTTGTCCCTTAGCCCGAAACGCCTGATTCCTCTGGATGGCGAGACCCGCAAAAACACATGTTCCCCCACTTGAAACTCCAAGTCCCGGCGCCTCTGGTCTGCGTAACTCTTCTATCGACTCTGGGCGGTCAGCAAGCGCTGTCTGATAAGGCGCACTTTCTCTTCAGTTTCTTCCACTAAGTCGGGTCCCAAAAGTTTCCGCTCTCCCAAGTCGTCCCAGCAGATCGGGGATCGGCAGCGCCTTCCATACAGTGCTTCGTAGGGCGCCATCTGAATGCTGGCCTGGTAGCTGTTGTTGTAGGCAAATTCCACGAGAGGTAGGTAGCGTGACCAACCGATTCCCCAATCAAGCACACAGGCGCGAAGCAGGTCTTCTAGGGTTTGTATCGTGCGCTCTGACTGTCCGTCCGTCTGAGGGTGGAAGGCGGTGCTGAAATGTAATCTGGTCCCCATGGCCTGCTGGAGACTTTGCCAAAACTTCGAGACAAAGCGCGTGTCTCTGTCCGAGGTGATCGATGCCGGTACCCCATGTAGTCTCACGATCTCGCTGATGTAGACTTGAGCTAGCCGTTCGCGGGTCCAAGTGGTGTGAATTGGTAGGAAGTGTGCTGACTTGGTTAACCGGTCAACTACAACCCAGATCGCGTCGTGGCCCTGTTGTGAACGTGGGAATCCAGTGACAAAATCCATGGTGATCTGGTCCCATTTCCACTCTGGTACCGGTAAGGGCTGTAGCTTCCCTGCTGGTCGCTGGTGTTCGGCCTTTATCTGTTGACATACTAGGCAGTGGGCTACGTATCGCGTCACGTCTTCTTTTAACTTAGGCCACCAGAACGTCTGTTTGAGATCCCTGTACATCTTCGTGCCCCCCGGGTGTGCCGCATAAGGGGCTCGATGTGCCTCCGCTAAGATTTCATTCTTCAACTCTGGTGAATCCGGCACACAGACCCGCCCGCGGAAACATAGGGTGCCGTCGTCTTTCACCGCAAAGTCAATCTCTTGACCCTGGGGAATCTTGTCTCGTAAGCGCTGTAGGTGCAGATCGGTCTGCTGTCCCTCCTGGATCTTCTCGAATAGCGTCGGCTTGACCACCAAGGCTAGGAGTTGCAGAACTGTGCCCGCAGGCACCACCTCCAACTGCATTCGCGCGAACTCCGCGATCAGGTGGTCCTGCTTTGTCAGCGCGCTCTCCGACGCCCCGTCCCGATGCCCTTTTTTGCTCAGTGCGTCTGCCACCACATTTGCCTTCCCGGGGTGATATTGGATCGTCAAGTCGTAATCCTTCAGCAACTCGAGCCACCGTCTCTGCCGCAAGTTTAACTCTTTTTGGGTAAAGATGTACTTAAGACTTTGATGATCTGAGAAAACGTTGCAGTGGACTCCGAAGAGGTAATGCCTCCACAGTTTCAAAACGAAGACCACGGCGGCCAATTCCAAGTCGTGTATCGGGTAGTTCCTTTCGTAGTCCTTCAGCTGCCTGGACGCGTAGGCGATCACCTTCCCCTGTTGCATCAGAACACCTCCAAGACCGATCCTTGACGCGTCGCAGTACACTTCATAATCCTCTCCGGGCGTCGGCAGCACCAGTATTGGTGCCTTAGTTAATCTCTTCTTGAGTTCCTCAAAACTCTCCTGGCACTTGGCCGTCCATATGAACTTCTCGCCTTTTCTGGTCAATCGGTTTAAAGGGGTAGCGATCTTTGCGAAACCCTCAACGAAACGCCGGTAGTATCCTGCCAGCCCTAGAAAACTTCGTACTTCTGTCACCGACGTCGGCGGCCGCCAGTCTACCACTGCTTCTACCTTTTTGGGGTCCACAGCGATCCCCTGTGCCGAGATCACATGCCCTAGGAAGCCAACTTCCCGCAGCCAGAATTCACACTTCTTGAGTTTAGCGAACAGCTTCTGCTCTCTGAGGGTTTGCAGGATCGTCCGTAGATGGTCCTCGTGCTCCTCGTCGGTAGTGGAGTAAATCAGGATGTCGTCGATGAAGACTACCACGAACCGATCCAAGAAGGGTCTGAAGATCCGGTTCATCATGTCCATGAAAACAGCGGGGGCGTTCGTAAGCCCGAAAGGCATCACCGTGAACTCGTAGTGGCCGTATCGAGTCCGGAAGGCGGTCTTGGGGATATCTTCATTTCGAACTCGGAGTTGATGATAGCCCGACTGTAGGTCAATTTTGGAGAAGACCGTCGCTCCCCGTAACTGATCGAAGAGGTCGTCGATTCTGGGTAGGGGGTACTTATTCTTCACCGTGACTTTGTTTATCCCTCTGTAGTCAAAGCAGAGCCGCAGGCTTCCATCTTTCTTCCGTACAAAGAGTACCGGTGCGCCCCAGGGTGACACACTTGGTTGGATGAACCCTTTGTCCAAGAGATCTTCCAGTTGTGCCTTAAGCTCCTTCAGCTCCGCGAAGGCCATTCGGTAAGGGGCCTTCGTAATAGGCTGCGTGCCTGGCAGCAGCTCAATAGGGAACTCCACCTCCCTCTCCGGAGGCATCCCCGGCAACTCCGCGGGGAAAACGTCAGGATAGTCCCTCACCACTGGGATATCTGCAAGTGTCGTCGAGGGTCGAGTAGCCAAATCCACCGATGCTAGATAGGCCACGCACCCCCCCCTCAACCAGTCTTCTGGCCCGTGCCGCTGAAATAACCGCCGGGAAGGAGATGCTCTTGCCCATTATGTACACATGTTCGGGGAAGCCCGGTTCTTGCAGCCGCAGTTGTCGCTTGTCGCAATCAATGAGTGCCTGGTACCTTGTGAGCCAGTCCATGCCCAACACCACGTCGTACTCCTTCAAAGGGATCACCGCCAAGTCCCAAGGGCAGACCAACCGTCCCAACATAATCGGGCAGGCGGCCACCAAACTGGTCGCCTCCAGAGTCCCTCCCGCCGTTTGCACCGTCAAGGAGGCTTGGAGGGGTGTCTCCTCGAGGTTATGCATGAAACGAAATCACGAGAAATGAACGAGTGCGTTGCTCCGGTATCGAAAAGAGTTCTAGCACGGGAATTCAAAACGGAAGTAGTACCTGCAAGAGCGTCCTCCGGTGGATCAGTCCCTTGGCGGGTCATTGAGAAAACCCTCCCGCCTGGTTGTGGTTGCCGGTCCTCCTCACGCCGTGGTGCGGGGGGTCTGGAAGCCGACGCCATAGGAGCTTTTCCCCGCCCTGAGTGCTGTGGCCTGGGCGTAGGTGCTCCCATGGGCGCCGATCCCCCGCCTAAGGGGCAGTTGCGGCGGAAGTGCCCCCGTTTGCCGCACCTGAAACAATGGTCGTCTCTTTGGGGGCACTCTCCCGTCAGGTGTCCTCCCCCGCATATGACACAAGGCCTATTCCACGGCCTCGGCCCTCCTGTTGGCGCGCCCCGGGGTCCTGTCGGCGGTCTCCATCTTTTGGGGGGTCGGCTCCCGCTGGAAGAACCCTCCCCCCAGCCTTGCTGGTGTCGCTTCTGATCCCTTAGCCGCGCCACGTTCTCCCTTCTGGCACGGGTCACAGCGAAACCCCGCTCCACCGTGGTGGCCTTGTCGACCACTCCCTGAAAGGTATGCAGGCCAGCCGCGTTCACCACCTCGAAGATGTCGCTTCGCAGGCCATCGACGAAGAGTTGTGCCTTGTGAGCCTCGTCCCGTGCGACGAACGGGACGCAATTTACTAGTCGGACGAATTCCCGTTGATATTCCATGACCGTCCGGTCCCCTTGTTGAATGTGGTTTAGGTCATCCTCCAACTTTTTCTTGACGCTGCTGGTGAAGAAGGCCTCGAACAGCTCCTTCTGAAAGTTGTCCAGGACGGAAGAGCGGTACCCTTAGCAGGATCGGGGCGTATCGTCTTCCACCACAAGCGGGCATTCCCTTCCAAGCAATGGACGGCTAGGGGAACCCGCTCGTGATCCTCCATAAGTAAGTCTTCAAAGAGTTTCTCCCATTGACCCCACCCAGTTCTCCACGACCCACGGATCTGTCGTGTCCCCCTTCGAACGTGGGCGGGTCGTGCTTCTTAAAGTCCTTCAAGTTGGCCCGCACTCGATCCCGTTCGGTCATCACAACCCCCCTCCACTCGTGGCGGCGGCAGCCGCGATAGGGGTAGGCGTGACCACCGTTTCCTCCAGAATAACCCGGCTAGTTGTCCCTGGCGCCGGCCCCGTAGTCGCCGCTGGTGGTGGTGCTGTCGGCGGTGCCGCGGCCGGTGCTGTCGGCCCCGGCGGAGGGACCGGGGCGGCCGTCACAGGTGCGGCCTGCTGCTGCGTCATCTGGCGTACGTGATCGGTGAGGGTAGCCAATTGCCCCGCCATTTCCCGCAATTGTTGCCGCAGGAGTTGGTTCTCCGCGGCCGTCGACGTTTGCCGCATCCGCCTCGGCGTCCCCCGCCGATGACCTTGTACGGGCCATATCTGTCACTCACAAGAAGGTCAAAATTAGACAGTAACTACAACCAGTGTACCCTTTTATGCGAGGAAAGATTCAAACTCCCGCCCCCCGTTCACTCACGTTCTAAAATCCTATGCCCCACCCATTTCATTTATTCGTAGGTATGTGAGGCATTCCCACGGATGTCGGCACTAGCTGTTGTGATTGAATGAAGTCTCTGATACCATCTAATCTGTCACGCCCCGGGGGTTTGTTTTAGCGGAAACGGCATTTTTTTTTTTTTTTTTTTGAAAGGTCTCTTTCTTCCCCGGTGCGTGCCCAGACCCGCCGCACATACAGGATCTCTCTGCAAACGGACAGAGTCTCCCCTGTACGTGCACGGCGTGTGGTTGAATACATCTCCCAAGCAAACATAACCATTCAATCACAACATTCAATTACATACAACCAGTATTCTAAATATTTAAGCGCATGGCCACTTCAACTTGAAAGGATAAATCCACGGTTTTTAAAGAGTGCCCACCCGGCACTTAAGTTTTGAAAACGAGTTTCAAAATCAGCATAAACCCCAGGGTTTTGAAAACGGTGCCCACACGACACCCAAGTTTTGAAAGCTCGTTTCGCAATCCATAAATCCACAAGGTTTTGAAATCAGTGCCCACACGACACTTAGACTTTGAAAACGGTTTTCGCAATCTTTTCTTTGTTTTTGTTTCGCTTTTCAAATGGCCAGTAGGAAATAAAGGGAAAGGTAGTGCATAAACAGATAATCAAATACCGACATCTACGTCGACCCCACAAGGGTATCGGGAACCTCACACATGCCCACAATATAAATGAAAAGCTGAAAAGAAAGGAAAGTATAAAGTTCAGGGTCTCCAACGGTCCCGCTGTGTCCGCCCCGTCCTCACCGCCACCTACCTCTCCCCTCGCCTGGGCCCTGTCACGAAGTGGGAAGTCAGTGACTAATAAATGCCGTGCAGGGGAAATAATAAAACAAACCGTGGCGACAACCGGAGCAACCACCCTTTTGGGGGGGGGGAAAAATGGTAACCTGTATATCTGCATCCTGTAATACTCTGCCGCGTCGGTCCACTACCGACGGCCCATACCGTACCTGCAGCACCGCGACCGCGCCGGACAACTAAACCGGCGGGTCGCTCCGCTCGCACCTCGGCGCCTCAACCCACAGCTAATAAGGGGCCCCACTACGTCACCTAGTGGGTATACCACGGGTCCTACGACCTCTTTTCCGGAAAGTGCACCCCTCACGGTGGCCAAACCGCGGGTGCACGTGTTGCAGCCTCGAGCACAGTAACAACAATATATTAGCAATAGTAATGCAGTAATCGCAATGTATATGAAATAGTAAAGCAGTAACCATGATGCATGAATCAGAATAAGGTAGAGGCGTTGTAAACTCATGTTGCCCTACTATTAGCATAGTCGAAGGAAAGACGGTAGCTGAAGCATCAAAACACGAGACTACGTAACCATCGATGTGTAGCAATAATCCGTAGCATCTAGAATAATGATTACTGAAGTGAACGGTAACATATAATATTTGAATTAAAACAATCAATGTGGTTCGATGCCAAATATCACACTCAACCCACCTGTCGCTAGTAGGCGTCAACGCTCCGCTCCCCTCCGGTCCTGGTACTCCCGCTCGGCTCCTTCGCACACCTGCCGCGAGGAGAAAAGCGACGCTCAGACGCGGATGAAGACGAAGAGGCGGGCGAACCGCTCGTCGGGTTCGCGGCTCCCCGTCCGCACGCGGGCCGTGCGCGTGCTCAGCTCCGTACGGGCAACCCCACACGTGGGGTTGAGCGCGGCGTCCTGGCCCCGTGCGGGTCACCCCGCACAGCGGGGCTGGGCGCCGCCAGCCCTGCGGCATACCACGCATGCGGGCTGGCGTTCGTCTGCCCGGCCCCGTGCGGGGTCACCCCGCACGCGGGGCTGGGCGCCGCCAGCCCTGCGCCTACCCGCACGCGGGCTGGGCGGTGCCGCCCGGCCCCGTGGGGTCACCCCGCACGCGGGTCTGGGCGTCGCCCAGCCCCGTGACGGGTCACCCCGCACGCGGTGGGCGTGCGCCCGGCCCCGTGGGGCCACCGCACGCGGGGGCTGGGCGCCGCCCGGCCCCGTGCGGGTCATCCCGCACGCGGCGGGCGTGCGCCCGGCCCCGTGCGGGTCATCCCGCACGCGGGGGGGGCTGGGCGCCGCCTGGCCGGTCGGGTCGCATGCGGGCGCCGGATGGCGGTGGGGGGTTTCTTCGCACGTGCGTCGGATTCGGGACATCCGCCGCCTGTGCCTCACCCCTTCGGTCAAGAGATCAAGAATCAACACCGAGGAAAATAGAAACTCAAATTACCGTCTCACCTGATGAGGACGCTAGAGGTTGGGAAGAGGGGATCGTCCGTTCTCGTAGGTCCGGTGTGGTGGTAGGTGGGGATGCGGCGGTTCTCCCCTCTCCTCGACCGTCTTCGCTAGGGTCGTGCGTGCCAAAGGGGTAGAAGACTGAGAAGGGGTTCCCAACCCTCACCTACTCAAACCCCCCAATTAATTAGTTGTTTTGGTACGATCGAGCCCAACCCGCGTCCAACTCCAAATGCTAACCTAGCCCCAAATTAACCCGGATAGATAGAACGAAATAAATTAAATTAATTTATGTCGGATCCCGAAAATTTACAGAAAATAGACGAGCCGGTCGCGAAAGAATTAACTAGCTTGAATCAAAAATATCGTTAAATCCGGGTCTGGTTTACCTCAAAAGGGACGTGCCGGACACCCGAACCGCAGCAACTTCGAAAATTTATTCCGGGAGCTTTCCGGGGTCGGAAATCCTATCCGATCGCGCCGCCGGCCTCCGCTTCGCGAGCTTATTCTCAAAAAAAATGCCCGCGAGCCCCCGACGGCCTGCCCAAAATGACAAAAGAAAATCAAACCCCGGACCCCTTTGCCTAAAAGCGGTTCGAAAACCCGCGGCTATTACACTTTTTGCTTCTTCTTCGAGATCATGCACTCTCCCTCTCAAACTCTTGTTTTGCTTAGCCACTTTCTTTGAGTCCCTCAAAGTCTGTGGTAGGCTAGAGCAAAATCTTCACCTCCGAATCATCCGATTCGTTGTCCGTTGCGTTCTTTTCAACAGTGGAGTTGGACAACGACTCAGATGTACTTGCCATAAAGCACATGAAGGGTGAAGATACGGACGCGTGGAAGCGGTGGAGCTCTTTTCTTCATCATCGAAGACGACTCATTTGACGTTGAGTTGTCATCCCAAGTGACGACTTGCATCGCCTTCTTCTTTGCCGGATACTTGTTAGGACATTCCGTTGCAATGTGGCCGTAGCCTCGACATTTGAAGCATTGCAGTTGTCCTTCTGAACTTTTCTTATCCTTTGAGAAGTTCTCTTGCTTTCTTGACTTGTAACCTGAAGTACCCTTGCCTTTGTTCGACTTTCCGAAGGATGGAGATTTGCTTGAATTACCCCTTCGAAAGTTGCGGCGAAACTTCCTTGTCAAGAGAGCGAGCTGCTTCTCAAATTCCTCCATAGAAAGGTTCTCGTTATCGTCTGAGGAGGACGTATCCGCGTCTTCTTCCTTAGTTGTTTTCACGCATAACTGAAGATTAGAAGTGGATGCCTTTCCAGAAGAATTGTAGTAGTAAATGTCATTTCATAAGTTTGTAATGAACCAACTAATTCTTCTACACGTATTTCGTCCGGGTGTTTAATAGTTTCAATGGCAGTACCTTTGGGCGAAATCGTTCAGGAAGAGTTCTTAAGATCTTTCTTACAATCTTAAATTCTGGAATCTTCTCTCCCAGATTTGCACATGAGTTTACGATGTCTTGCAATCGTGTATAGTAGTCCGTGAAAGATTCATTTTCTGCCATTAAGATAGAGTCAAACTTGCTCGTAAGCATTTGCAGTTTCTGAATCTTCACGAGGTTAGTTCCCTCATTTGTAACCTGAAGAACCATCCCAGATTTCTTTCACAGTCTCACATGCCGAGACGCGAGAGAATTCAGTTTGAGATAAGGCATTAAAGATAGCATTAATTCCCTTGCCATTGTAGAAGATGAGTCTAACTCTTCCTTGGTCCATTTCGACCTGGGTTTTAAGGTGCGAACATCACCATTAAATTCAGTTGGATTAGACCATCCTAACTCAATTTATTGCCACACCCGTTCGTCGATGGAAATTAAAAAGGCTTTCATCCGTACTTTCCAGTACGCATAATTAGTTCCCATCGAAGAACGGGGGGTCGGTTGATGTTTCCACCTTCAACCATTGTTTACAAACCCTATTCCCACTCTGATACCACTTGTTGGGTTATATGTAATACGGATCTAAATAGGGGAAAAAAAACACCTAGAGGGGGGTGAATAGGTGTAAACGTAATAAACACTCAAAAATCGTTGCGATAAAACCCAATGCGGAAATAAAAATAATACGCAAGATTTTTACGTGGAAAACTCCATCACCGGAGTAAAAAAAACCACGGGACCGATAACACGACAGAAATCCACTAGAACTAAAACACGTACAAGGTGATTTACCGTACACACTTACGACTCAACCTTTTCCATACGCTCCTAGAGGATCTTCTCCGCTCGCTCCGCGACGCTTCTCGAATCCACGATCTGCGCCCCAACGCCGAATCCACGGAGTCCAACGTCGAATCCACGACGTCCGACCGAATCCACGGTCTTCACCCAATAGCACCCTTCGAATCCACGAACGTGCCTCGCTCCGAATCCACGAGAGCGGTTGAACCTTGAATCCACAAGGACACGCGCATCCACGCGCCGATTTTTGGGGGTAAATCGTTGTTTTGGGGTGGTGATGATCCGCCGAATACTTAGATCAAAGATAGATCGGAAATACCATCTAAGTATTCATTAGTTTGATTCAACTCAAGATGTGAGTATGAAAACCTAGAATCAAACTAATCAATATAGATGAAGAAACATAGAGTATTCCTAATGATTTCCTTTCTTCTCTATATGTGGATCTATAGCCGTAAAAGATGATATATGAAAATGACGGCTATTGACTATGTGGATTGACCCTAGAAAAAGAGTCATAGGGTCTATTATAGGTTAGAAACCCTAGGAAGGAGATAAGAATCAAAAACCTAACATTTCTGGAAATTTTACGGACGGCGATCCGGATCGGACTAGCTGTGATCCGGATCGTCGTAACGAGTCAGCCAGTTCCAGAAAAACGAAGGTTCGGGATCCGGATCGAAGTGCATGATCCTGGATCGTTCATACAGTTTACCAAACATCACCGTTCGGGATCCGGATTGCGAAGCATGATCCGGATCGTTCAAGGAAAATGGTAAACTCACTGTTCGGGATCCGGATCAAGAGACGACGATCCGGATGGAACTGGTGTAATGAACGAACCACCTTCGGGATCTGGATCGAACAACCTGATCCGGATCCTGAACATGTCCCAAGTCCAGTTTTGATTTTATGCAATGAAAGATTCTTTTCCAAATGTTTCTACACCTACAAGAAGGATTCGGATACACCAAAATCTTAGTTAAACATACCTGATCCTTTTGAATTCTTCTTTCGTGAGAATTGAGTTAAATGATCCAACGTTCTTCACCTTCAATCTTCAAGACTTGAGACTTCACGAAACTACGCCAACTCAAATTCCGTAACATGACGGAGATGAGATCATCTAGAGAGGGATACGAAACGAAAAATGGAAAAATGGTGGAGAACGGAAAATGATGATCGTATCACAAAGGGGGAGAACATAGATGCTCAAGACATGGAGAACATGTTAGAGATGCTCAAGATAGGGGGAGACAAAGAAAAAATTGAAAGAGCCGAAAAACAAAAGAACCAAAGGAAAGACGGATCAAATGTAGGATTCTAATTTCTAACGACTAACGTTGATTTTTGTTTGGAGTTTTGTTTTGCAGAAAATTACCATCACTTTAAGACTCCAAGTCCTAAGTCATAGAGTATGTTCTAGGACTGTTTGGTTCAAATGTAATTTTGTATTTATTGGATCTTTCACGCAAAGAAATCAATGTTTTCGGTGATGACATTGAGTTTCATTTTTTTGGTTTAAGATGATGACTTGAGCGCTTTTATGTATTTTTGGGTTTTGTCACGAAATTGCCAAAGGGGGAGATTGTTACGGCTTTTTGGTCTTGGCATATTTCGTGAGTCAAGTCAGTGAGTTGAGTCGGAGTCTTAAAGGGATCCAATTGTCAATCAGCATTACAAGACTTAGAGAAGATTCAACAAGAGCTCATGTTTGACACTCAGTGTCTTGAATCTTGAAGATTGAAGTTGAAGAATTGTGGATTAGTTACATCAATCTCAAGAAGAAGTATTCAAGAGATCAGGTATGTTTAACTAAATAATTTTGGTGATCCGAATACTTTCTTATAGTGTAGAAACACTTGGAAGAATTTTTAATTGCATAAAATCAAAAACTGGACATGGGGCATGTTCAGGATCCGGATCAGATGATCCAATCCGGATCCCGAAGGGTATTAGTTCATGGCAAATTCAATCCCGGATCCTAGGCCATTCCGATCCGGATCCCGAACATGGGACTTTGCTGAAATGCATGAACGATCCGGATCGGACCTGCAATCCGGATCCCGAACCCTTGGTTTTCTGGAATCGTCAATCTCGTTATGACGATCCGGATCGCAGTAAATCCGATCCGGATCGCCGTCCTAAAATTTCCAATAAGGTAAGTTTTTGATTCTTATTTCTTCCAAAGGTTTCTAAACTATAAATAGACATTTAGGGTTTCTCAAAAATGTGGGAGCTACGGCCGATCATTTATAAAACTCTTGAGAGCAACCCTAGATGCTAGGTTTTCTTTGTTCTTCTTAATAGCCTCTTTTAGGTCAATTCGACGGTTCTTCCAAGATCTATCTTTTGTCGAATTGATCTAATCTTTGCTTAGAGATTTTTCCCATGGATCTTCATTGATAATCTAAGCAAGGATCACCATCGAAGTCAATATTCTTATCGACTGAGTTTGCGTCGTGGATTCGACGTGGCATCGTGGATTCGGTGTGCTAAAGGCGTTTCGTGGATTCGAAACGTGTGCTCGTGGATTCGAGTGGCGTTCGTGGATTCGAACGTGTGCAGTGGGCGTGCAAAATCGGTGGAGCGCGAGGTCCAAGAAATTGAAGGAGGGGTTAAATCCGTGGAGACGGTAATCACCTTGTTATTCTTCTTTTCTTAGGGATTGTTATTGCGTGGATATCCAACCGTCAGCGCAAGGTCCGAAGAAGCTGAAGGAGGGGTTGAGTCCGTGGAGTCGGTAATCACCTTGTTATTCTTCTATTCTTAGTGGATTGTTATTGCGTGTTGGTCCCGTGGTTTTTCTCCTGGATTGGAGTTTCCACGTATATCTCGGTGTGCTGTTTTATTTTCCGCATTGGTTTTTTTTTGCACTGAGATTGAGTTTTTAAGTATTACCTATTCACCCCCCCTCTAGTTGTTTGATAGTACCTATTTAGATCCTTGTGGATCCTATAAAAACCTACAATAAGGTCTTAGTCAAGCCTGCGCCCAACTATACCACCATCCACACCGGGTTAGAATTACGTAGGGTATCCACAAGGACTGCATCGACGTCGCGCGAGAAAAGTACAGGCCCAGCTCCGAAGGGCACTCAAGGGGAGCGCCCCCACTGAGGAAAATTAGCACATTACAATCGAGCTCAAATTCGGCTCATGCAGATATAGTCCAAAACTCAGGATCCAGATCCACAATCGGCTCAAAAACAAGCTCAAGTGCATAAACGAATCGACTAAACTACAGCTCACAATGCATAAAGGAATCGACTCCTACCCTCGGCCTAACAGTGGGAAAACCTCACACTCGACCACTCCACAATCAAAGGAATCGGTCCTAAAAAAGGGTAAAAACAACCAAAAATAACCACACGGGTTTCGGCTAACAAAGATACATACTCCTCAGCACAAGTATAAAAGCAACCCTTAGAAACCAGATCACTCAAACCCTTTCTTGGGTGAGAAAGAATATTGAAGTCAAAAAAATGGTGGAATTAGGAAAACTATTTTGTAGAATTCTAATTTGAGAAAACCCTTTTTACAAAATTTAGATTTAAGAAATCAGTTTGAAATAAGTATTTTTCAGTGTCTTTTAAATCAGAACAGTGTATCTAAAACTTCATGGGTTCAAGGTCCTACTTTCACAAGTTTCCAAAACTCCAACATGCTCATCAGATATACCAACAGTAGATAAACATGCAAGGTTCCTAAACAATAGACATAAAGAGGAGTCTATTGATTTTGGAAGAATTCCAACCAAACCTGGCAACTCCAACTAGGGAAGAAACAGAAGTGCGCGGTGCGGCACAACCCTCTGCCAAGGGACTCCTCGCAAAGCCGAAACACCAAGCCTTCTTTCTCAACCAAACAACACAAGCACCAAGCCTCATCCCGAAACCAGATCACTATTTAAACTCAATTAGCGCAAGCTATCAGCTGCAGCCACCAAAACCCACTCCAGAGAAGAAAAGAAGAGGAGAGAAGTCCTCAGCCAAAACTCCAAAACCACAAAACAGCACACCTAGCTCGATCATCCTGCCAAATCCAACCCGAGTCACTTGGCTCGTCCGCGCACTATCCTCGTGCGATTCGCTCCCTCAAGATGAGAAGCTTCAGAAGCACGATCGATCGCTAAGGTGCTCAAACAGGCCGAGGGGATGAAGTCCTGCTACGATGGCTCTCCCCCATAGGTTCAAGGGAAGCTTTGAGGGGTAGATAAGGAAATGGGTTCCAAACAAAGAAAGAAAGGCCCCAAAAAATCCTCCTCTAGTCTTCTTATAGGAAAAATAATTTCAGGTAAACGAACCTGCGAATTAACGGCAAAAAACTATTTGGATCCAGCACTATCCAGTTTTGGGTTCGGTGTCCTAATCGGGATTCGGGCGCCCAGGGAACCAGGGCTCGAATTGGCTCACTTGGCTCATCAACTCGGCTCCATAAGTCGATTTCAGCTCACCCCGAATTTAGGGTTTCAAGCGCCCAGAACCATGATTCGCTGCTCCTTTCAGGGCGCCGATTCCCAGAACTTCAGTTCCCTGAATTCGCCTTTCTAGTGTATCGTTTTTGCGTCAATTTTGCGCAAAAGCCGTTTCTGCTGGGACGACCATCTCCAGATGTGTGGTCAGCTAAGTGCGCCTGTCGCAGGGCCTCGAAATATCAGAGAAACTACAATAGGACTAATGCATAAAAATAATAATGATAGAGGATAAAACTGTAAAAGAAATTATTATAATGGGCTTGGGACGGTTTCAACTGATGGATTTATCTTAGCTTCTTTCTGATGACCCTAAGTGTGGGT
>JAQNDB010004250.1:0-24754 GCA_029204045.2 Tillandsia leiboldiana | reverse complement strand
GGAATTTCTGAATTTTCCCGAAGGTAATATCCTGTTTACAGAACCTTGTGATTCAGTTTTTGAGGAGCAGTTCTTCGGGGTGGTTCACCTTGTCGGATTTGTTTCTCAGTGTAGGGAAACTCGGGATTGAGTGTGCAGGTAGTCGTTCGACGGGTTCGTCGCGAGGATGTTGACAGTATTTTCCTTTGGAATTTTCGGGCCCCGGGCATTCATTATCGCAGGTAGGAAACAGGGAGGAAAAAGGCCTGTTGTGTTTGGGGCAGATTTTGTAGTGAGCATGTAGTTAATTATGTATGCTTTGGGAATTTTGTACAGTGATCGCGGCGGCTTATCGGTTGGGCGATGAGCACTTTTTGGAATTGGAATTAGCGAACGAGGTGGGGGTGTTGTTTTACCTATATTTTGACATGATCATGGGAATATTAGAGTGATCCCTTTATTTGGACAGGGCATGCTTAAGTGATATAAAATTGTGAGCCGTTCATATGGAAATACTATTGTGGATATCTGATCGTGGTTGGGACTTATAATGTTGTATGGATGGATGTTAGCGTTTAACCTTGCATGTGGATTGGAATATTTATTTGACTGGACTAATGATTAGCCTGTTAGTGGTGGTACTTTTGAGGAGTTTATGGACATGCATAGGTGGATAGGATGCTTATATGGAAACATGGATTATCGACATGTGTGTGGGTTGGATAATGTTTTAGCATGATGGTTATATCTATGCGGATCTATTGATTGTTACACAATGTGGAAACACTATTGGTCACCTTTTCCTTTATTCCGGAGAACACTTGCATGCTTGTTTGGAAATCTAGTAGGCCATCTTTTATCGCTACACTTTCATGCTGGAACTTGACTTAGGAGAAACCTTGTTTGCTTCT
The DNA here is from genome assembly GCA_029204045.2 of Tillandsia leiboldiana. Taxonomy (NCBI): domain Eukaryota; kingdom Viridiplantae; phylum Streptophyta; class Magnoliopsida; order Poales; family Bromeliaceae; genus Tillandsia; species Tillandsia leiboldiana. The sequence continues at coordinate 23,864 of JAQNDB010004250.1, read as the reverse complement.
TTTCTCCTTCGTTAGTCAGGTGGTTTTGTTGCTCGGGTTGAGCAGGGGTTTGGGATAGTGTAGCCGGGCCTGGATTATGGATCATGGGTTTTGCGGCGTGCCTCGGATATTGGGCGGTTTTGACCGGATGTGGTTATAGGACATCGGTGATAGGGCATGATATGGACTAGAGGTTTGGTGGCAACCGCGGATAGTAGGCGGTTTGACAGATGTCGGATGGGGACATGATTGTGATGTGTGGTTATTCGGCGACCGCGGATATTAGGCGGTTGACCGGAGGTCGGTTGTTAGACTGGTTGTGGATTTGTGGGGTATTGCGGCAATCGCGGATATTGGGCGATTGACGGATGGTTACTTTTGAATCTGATTGGGAATCAGTTTTCTTTTAGTGAAGGTTGTGTTCCACTGGGGCTTTATAGTTGTGATCCAATCCGGCACTTTTATCACACCGGCGCGGTTATTGCCCGTGAGCTTTTATCACACGGCGCGGGTATGGCCCGGTGATGCTTTACTGTGTGGGTCGCTCCCTCGAGTTCCCATCCGGATGACGGGGCCAGACAGTTATGGACAGTTTGCTATCACATCGGCGCGGATTATTTGCCCGATGATGAGGCGGCAGCAGGACTTTGCTATCACATCGGCGCGGCTTATTTGCCCGATGATGAGGGCGGTACAGATTGGTTCATCTGGGACGGTTGGTTATTGTTGCATACGGTTATTCAGTCTGGACTATAATTTTTTTAGAGGCATAGTAGTGGTAGATTTCCCTTTTTCAGCGGCTTCATTCTACCACTATTCGTGCCTTTTGCCTATGGTAGACCTAGTGGGTGTGTCAGAGTTGAGGTTTTACCCACTAGGGGAGGCTACTGGTTTACTAGTAGTCTCACCCCCATTTCTTCTTTCCTCCTTTTCTTCTTCCCTGTTTTGGCAGTGTCTTCTGCGGGTGCTGCTGCTGGGCTTCAGGCGGGCATGAGGAGAGAGGACGGCTGAGTAGATAGATCTCGCGGCAGGATGCGCTTGTTAGCTGGACTGTTGGTGTGTACCAGGTTTCCTCAGCCGGTGGTACTTTTACATTTGGGACTGGCTTTGCCCGCAGGTTGTATTATTTTGGTGGTGGCTGGGAGAGACAGATGTATCATTTATACAGATGTATTGTTTTTATTTCCCGCTTCAGTCTGAGATGTATTAGTTGTTTAGCAGCTCTGTTTTATTGCTCTTTATTATTATCTCTTATATCTGAGCAGGTTGGCGGCTTCGTGTAGCACGGGAAATACCGTGTGCACAGGCGGATCTGTGGCGGGCCCGGGTCTGTTTTACCACCCGGGCATGACAGGCAGTCGGCTGCGGCGCGAGAGCAAGCTGAGGTCTTCGCGTCGGCAAGATTGCAAGTGATGCAGAGGTTGGAAGCTCTTTTGACCCACAGTTGCCGGCAAGGGAACTCAAACCCTTTCGCACCCCCCGTGCAACACGGGAGCACATGGGTGGAGTGAACCGATGCCTTCGACCTGAGTGCTCGATTCTCCATCACACTCGAGTGCGGGCGCCGTGAAGAGGTTGTGATGTTCCACCAGGGGCCAGGTTAGACTCCACCGGCAAGGCGGATTTACCGATTATGGTAGAGGAAAGAAAGCGGGACCGACCATGGCTCGTTTGAGGAATGATTGAATCCAAGCCTCGGACATATGAATGGGAAGAAACCCTACTAGGGGGAGATTTGTTACGGAATTTGAGTTGGCGTAGTTTCGTGAAAGTCTCAAGTCTTGAAGATTGAAGGTGAAGAAAGTTGGATCATTTAACTCAATCTCAAGAAAGAAGAATTCAAAAGGATCAGGTATGTTTAACTAAAGAATTTGTGTGATCCGAATACTTCTTGTAGTGTAGAAACACTTGGAAGAATCTTTCATTGCATAAAAATCAAAAACTGGACTTGGGACATGTTCAGGATCCGGATCAGGTTGTTCGATCCGATCCCGAAGGTGTTCGTTCATACATCGTCGCAATCCGGATCGTAGTCTCTTGATCCGGATCCCGAACGTTGAGTTTACCATCTACCTTGAACGTTCCGGATCTTCATCTCGGATCTTTAATCTTCGAATCATCCGGATCTTTGCACGTCGAATCCGATGATCCGGATCCCGAACGTTGATGTTTGGTGAACTGTATGAACGATCCGGATCGTAGTCACATGATCCGGATCCCGAACCTTCGTTTTTCTGGAATTGGCTGTTTCGTTATGACGATCCGGATCCAGTTATCACGATCCGGATCGCCGTCCGTAAAATTCCAGAAATGGCAGGTTTTTGATTCTTATCTCCTTCCTAGGGTTTCTAACCTATAAATAGACCCTATGACTTTCTTTTTCTAGGGTGAATCCACATAGCCGTCATTTTCATATATCATCTTATACGGCTATAGATCCACATATAGAGAAGAAAGGAAATCATTAGAGAATACTCTATGTTTCTTCATCTATATTGATTAGTTTGATTCTAGGTTTTCATACTCACATCTTGAGTTGAATCAAACTAATGAATACTTAGATGGTATTTCCGATCTATCTTTGATCTAAGTATTCGGCGGATCATCACCACCCAAAAACAACGATTTACCCCAAAATCGGCGCGTGGATTCGCGTGTCCTTGTGGATTCAAGGTTCAACGCTCTCGTGGATTCGGAGCGAGGCACGTTCGTGGATTCGAAGGGTGCTATTGGGTGAAGACCGTGGATTCGGTCGGACGTCGTGGATTCGACGTTGGACGCCGTGGATTCGGCGTTGGGCGCAGATCGTGGATTCGAGAAGCGTCTGGAGCGAGCGGAGAAGATCCTCTAGGAGCGTATGGAAAAGGTTGAGTCGTAAGTGTGTACGGTAAATCACCTTGTACGTGTTTTAATTCTAGTGGATTTCTGCCGTGTTATCGGTCCCGTGGTTTTTTACTCCGGTGATGGAGTTTTCCACGTAAAAATCTTGCGTGTTATTTATTTCCGCATTGGGTTTTTTATCGCAACGATTTTTGAGTGTTTATACGTTTACACCTATTCACCCCCCTCTAGGTGTTTCTTTCCCTATTTAGATCCGTATTATATACGAACCCAACAAGTGGTATCAGAGCGGGAATAGGGTTGTAAACAATGGTTGAAGGTGGAAACATCAATCGACCCCCTTTCTTTGATGGAACAAATTATGCGTACTGGAAAGTACGGATGAAAGCCTTTTTAATTTCCATCGACGAAAGGGTGTGGCATTCAATTGAATCAGGATGGACTAATCCAACTGAACTTATCTCTGATGTTCACACCTTAAAACCTAGGTCGAAATGGACCAAGGAAGAGTTTGAGTTATCTTCTTACAATGGCAAGGGAATTAATGCTATTTTTAATGCCTTATCTCAAACTGAATTCTCTCGCGTCTCGGCATGTGAGACTGCGAAAGAAATCTGGGATGTTCTCCAGGTTACACATGAGGGAACTAACCTCGTGAAGATTCAGAAACTGCAAATGCTTACGAGCAAGTTTGACTCTATTTGATGGCAGAAAATGAATCTTTCACGGACTACTATACACGATTGCAAGACATCGTAAACTCATGTGCTAATCTGGGAGAGAAGATTCCAGAATTTAAGATTGTAAGAAAATCTTAAGAACTCTTCCTGAACGATTTCGCCCAAAGGTTACTGCCATTGAAACTATTAAACACCCGGACGAAATACGTGTAGAAGAATTAGTTGGTTCATTACAAACTTATGAAATGACTTTTAATACTAACAATTCTTCTGGAAAAGCATCCACTTCTAAGTCTTCAGGTTATGCGTTGAAAACAACTAAGGAAGAAGACGCGGATACATCCTCCTCGACGATGACGAGAACCTTTCTATGGAGGAATTTGAGAAGCAGCTCGCTCTCTTGACAAGGAATTTTCGCCGCAACTTTCGAAGGGGTAATTCAAGCAAATCTCCATCCTTCAGAAAGTGGAACAAAGGCAAGGGTACTCCAAGTCACAAGTCAAGAAAGCAGGAGAACTTCTCAAAGGATAAGAAAAGTTCAGAAGGACAACTGCAATGCTTCAAATGTCGAGGCTACGGCCACATTGCAACGGAGTGTCCTAACAAGTATCCGGCAAAGAAGAAGGCGATGCAAAGTCGTCACTGGGATGACAACTCAACTTCAATGAGTCGTCTTCAAGTGATGAGAAAAGAGCTCCACGGCATTCCACGCGTCCACATCTTCACCATTCATGTGCTTTATGGCAAGTACGTCTGAATGCATTGTCCAACTCCACTGTTGAAAAGACTGCATGGACAATGAATCGGATGATTCGAAGGTGAAGAGTTTGCTCTAGCCTACCACAGATCTTTACAGGATTTAAAGAAACCGGCTCAAGCAAAACAAGGGTTGAGAGGGAGATTGCAGGATCGCGAAGAAGAAGTAAAAAGGTAACTTCTCTCTCGACCGTATTTGAAGTGGAAAGGGATAGTTTGATAAAAGCAAATGTTTCCCTTCAAGAGTCCAATGAGCAGCTCGAGAAGAACATATAGATATGGTGACAAAGCAAACTACTTCTTGAAGCTCTATGCGAGGGCCGACAGGAAAGACGGGAAATGACAGAGACATTCTCCAACTCAAGGATGACTTACAGCAATTCTCTTTAGGAAGGAGTAAGTTGGATAAACTCCTTGGTCTTGGTCAAACAAATCGGTTCGGCCTCGGGTACACTCAAACTGGAAACGTCCAAGTTCGAGTGGGACAGTCTTTGTGCCTCAGTCGGTATCTCCTCCTCCGACATCGGAATTCAAGACAAACAACGACAACAAACCTACCTCATCCTCTTCGGAATCGTCAAGCTCAAAGTATGTTTCGTTGTATTTTGGCAGGGCCACATCGAAAGAAATTGCGAGATTGGAGCTCAAAGAACAAATCAACCAACATCTTTGCAATTGCTACCAATAAGCTCACTTCCCGGGAATTCAAGGAAGGATTTTTCAAAAGGAAAGAACATTGGTTAGCACCTCCAACACGACGATGACAAAAGAAAAAGATCATCATACAAGACGTCGTCTGCAAGGAGAATCTCTCAACCTTTACCAACATACTCAAAACTCAAAAGGTTTGGGTATGCAAAGGTGAACCCCTCCTTGTCCTTAATCGTTCTACGATTAATCTTGTATAGTTTGTGTAGACTATTTTCTTTTCTTCTTTTTCTTTTGGCCGACTCGTCAACCATCCTTGCAAGGTAAATTGTATATTTTTTTTTTTTCTTATTGGTTGATGTTTCTCTCGGTTTTCTTGGGTAGCATTTCTGAGAGAGAAAGCTGATACGTTTGACTCCTTTCATGAGATTTGCCATCGTATTATGATTGAAAAGAATGAAAGATCATTCGTGTTAGAAAGTGATAGGGGTGGAGAATTCCATAAATTCAAAATTCATTGACTTTTGTACTTCAAATGGCATTAAACATGAATTCTCGGCACCCTATACACCTCAGCAGAAATGGTGTTGTTGAGCGCAAAAAACAGGGTGTTCAAGAGATGGCGCGTGTGATGCTTCATAGCCGGAAATTACCGCTACATTTTTGGGCTGAAGCCTGTGAACACCGCTGTCTATGTCATTAACAGAGTGTATTTGCGCCCAGGAACTTGAATACACCATATGAGCTGTGGTTTAGTAGAAAACCGGATATCAAGTACTTTCGTATCTTCGGGAGTCGATGTTACATCTACGTGACCGTGAAAATCTTGGAAAGTTCGACTCTCGAAGTGATGAAGGGATCTTTTTGGGTTATTCTACGAATAGCAAGCATATCGAGTATTTAACATTGAATCTAAGACGATCGTAGAATCTATAATGTTAAAGTAGATGAAGCTTCTCATTTTGAATCTGAAAAATCTACCCTCGATATCTCTAGATGATGATTCTCCTGCTAGTGCATCTCTCTCATAATAATACTTCCAATATTAATGATGCATCTAATGGTTCTTCTAGTGTTATCTGATGTGCAGGAATCATCTCGTGTACCTCCGAGTACTCCGTTTCAACAAACGCTACGAATCTCCAAGGATCATCCGGAATCGAACATCATTGGAGATCCACAAGAAGGAGTTAGAACTCGAAGGCAGTTGGTTTGCGGAATTTTGCTTGCTACGTATCTTTAATCGAACCAAAGACAATAGATGAAGCTCTTCAGGATGACTACTGGATTAAAGCAATGCAGGAAGAGCTCCATCAATTGAGCGAAACAAAGTCTGGGAATTAACGAAGCCTCCAAAGCAACATAATGTGATAGGTACCAAGTGGATCTTCAAGAACAAGAAAGATGAAGATGGTACTATCATCAGGAACAAGGCACGACTAGTTGCTCAAGGCTACTCTCAAGTAGAAGGTATGACTTGACGAAACTTTCGCCCCGTAGCTAGACTCAGAGTCCATTCGTATATTGTTGCTATTGATTGCATTTTAAAATCAAATTATTTCAAATGGACGTCAAGAGCGCATTTCTAAATGGTGTTTTAAATGAGGAAGTTTATGGTAGCTCAACCGAAAGGTTTTGTAGATCATAAACAACCTAACCATATTTTTCGTTGGAAAAAAGGCTCTTTACCGGTCTGAAACAAGCACCGACGAGCATGGTACGAAAGGTTAACAAAGCCACCTTTTGGAGAAGGTCTAATCGAGGGGGAGCTGACAGGACTCTCTTTGTGAAGCATTATCAAATAATTTCATTGTAGCACAAATCTATGTCGATGACATTGTATTTGGTGCAACAAAAGATAATGATGCTTCTAAATTCGCGGAGACCATGGAAAGCGAATTTGAGATGTCCATGATGGGCGAACTGTCTTATTTTCTTGGATTGCAAATTAAACAAAATGATGAAGGTATCACTTGAGTCAATCCAAGTATGCACTGGAGTTGGTCAAAAGTTTGATCTAGAAAATTGTAAAGATTTTTCCAACTCCAATGGGAACTAGCCACAAGGGACTTGGAAGGTGAATCACATAGTGAGAATGTAGACGAGAAACTGTATAGAAGTATGATTGGAAGTCTACTTTACCTCACGGCCTAGTCGCCCGGATATATCCTTTAGTTGTTGGGATTTGCGCGAGATATCAATCAGCACCAAGGAAGTTCACCTGAAAGCGGTGAAACGGATCCTCGGTACATCAAGGATCAATTAATTTCGGAATTTGGTATCCTATGGGAAACAAGTCTGGACATTGTTGGGATACTCAGATGCCGATTGGGCAGGATCAGTGGATGATCGGAAAAGCACGAGTGGTGCATGCTTCTATCTTGGCCATTGCCTTGTTGCATGGCCACAGTAAAAAGCAGAATTGCATAGCACTCTCGACTGCCGAAGCGGAATACATTTCAGCTGGAAGTTGCTCAACTCAACTCATTTGGATGGAAAAGCGTATTGAGTGACTTCCGCATTTCAGCATCTTCGGTAACAATTCTTTGTGACAACACAAGTGCAATTAACATTTCTAAAAACCCTGTGTTGCACTCTAGAACAAAACATATTGAACTTAGATATCATTTTCTTAGAGAGCTAGTTGAATCAAATACTCTTCAACTTTCATATGTTTCAACTGAAGATCAATTAGCTGACTTTTTAACAAAACCTTTGGATCAAAAACGTTTATTCATTTGCGAAAAGCAATTGGTATGCTTTCTTTGAAATAAACTTCTTTTTGAAACCTTTGCTTAAAATAGGTTTTGTATTTGTTTTGTTCTATTCAATATCTATGTTTATACAAAGGATAGTAATTGAGCATAGATCTTAATTGACTTTAATTGCATCTGTTCACACATTTAGAAATTTATTATGCTTTTGCCATCATAATATTTCTTTGTTGCAATGATCGTTTATGTTAATTAAATCATCTTCTAAAGTGATCAAAGTCAATTTCTCTCTCAATGATCTCTTGGTATAGTCATTATCTTATTTGACTGTTTAGTCGAGTATGAAATCGAGATCAATTTTGGTTGAATACTTTATATCTTAAATAATTGATAGCCAATTGAGGGGGAGTCAAAGATAATGTAAAATGCTCAAAAGATGTGGAAAGAGTTACATCCCAATGAGGAGTGTGAAAACTACCACCACATGGAGGAAAGAGCTACCACCTCGGTCGTCCGAGTATTGTGTGCAGCTACCACATGTATACCAAGCATGGTTGTTCAAATTTTTGATTAAGTAAAATGCATGTTGAAATACTTGACTCTGTCAAATTTCAAGGTTGGTATAAGGTGGGATTTTAAAGAAAGATGCTCAAAGAGCCACTCTCTTCAACAGATTGTCTAGAAATATTATCTACCATATTTGGGATTTCAAACATCTATTGATCTTTGTATTTCATTTTTTTACCGAATTGATTATTTGATAAAGGCATTACTCATAAGATCAAGTTAGATGTAATTGAAGGTGTTCAACTTTAAGGGATTTAATTCTTGTAAATTTTCGTTTCATTTTTGGATATTACTGATAGATTTGGCATAATCTAATTCTTGTTGTGTGAAACGATGCTTTTTGTTTAAAGTTGATACACCTTTGTGCTTACAATCTTTTTCTGGTTTTTCTTGAATTTCTCTGAAATTTTTCTAACGAAAAAGTTGGGGCCGATCCGGATTGGGCAAGGTGATCCGGATCCCGAACGCAGGTTTTCTCCTGCGGGCTGACGATCCGGATTGGACCTGCCGATCCGGATCCCGAACGCAGTTTTTTCACTGCTGGTAGCCGATCCGGATCGCAAGCTCGGGAGGATCCGGATCGCGGCTAGGTTTTTATAAAGAACAAAAGGGTTTTGATTTCTTTTACTCCAATCTTTTGTTCAAAAGTTTCCAGAGCGCTTTTCTCTAGATTTCATCCTCCTTGGAAGCTTTCTAACTCAAGTTCTTCAGTTCCAAGTAAGTTTTATTGATCAAAATCTCGGTTTTTCACCGTTTTTCTCTTTTCCTCCTCAAACGTACGAAATTCTTGGATCGATTTTGTTTGTGGATGGTTTTTGATCAAATTTCTTTTGAAATAAGAACTCTGGGTTGTTTAGTTTTGATTATATGCTAGGTTTTCTCCTGATTAACGGATTTTTAGGCTTCGATTTCTAAAATTTCGGTTTTAGGGCATATAATAAGGATTTTCGAAATTCATGCAATTGATCTATTTTTAGAAGTCCTTTTGCAAAACTAATTTGATTCTTAGTCTCTCTACATGATTATGATTGTTTGGGTACAATTTTTCCAATTTTTGAAAACCAAGAATTTTTGTGTTCTTGAGTTGGTTTTCACAGGACACCTTCTTAACTCAAGCACTTTGATCATTGTCACTCTCTTGGTTAATCCTGTTACTAGTCACAATGGTGCACAAGAGTACATCTGAAAAAGAGGAACCAGATATTTCAACAGGAAATAAGACAACCGAAGGCAGGGAGGACAGCTCAGAGTACGATACTGAAGAATGGGATGAATTCTTCAAAGATGTTCAACAGAAGATTGATGAGCAAAACAGGAAATTTGTCAAAGGCAAAAGGCTTATGAAATCTGCATCAACAACTAAGCAATATAGAAGACGAAAGAATGTCCTAAGAAGTGAAAGTTTTCATAGTAGGCCTCTTACTAGAGCTCGCTCACTCTCTGGGGTTCTACAAACTGAATCTCCATGGGTTACGGGATTGGATGCACCATCTGCTTCTAGACAGCATCCATCACACTCGAAAAGACAGGATACAGACACTGCTGTATTGGAATCGCTTCGCCAGGAACAACAAAGACTCTCGGCTGCACAAGAGAGGACATCGAAAGAACTTCAGCAGATTTCCTCTGATCACAAGAAGATCAAGAAGAAGTGTTCAACTATTTCGACATTGCTTAAAGGGATTTTGAGCAAGCTGAGTTGTACCAGCTCAGACTCCTCCGACTGAACTGCACCTTCCTTTCCTTTTGTGCAGGATTACGATTTTAGGATTTAGTTTTATACTTACGTTAGCTTAGTTCTCAGGTTTTACATTTTATTGGAACTTTTTACTCTCCTCACATTTCGTAGTCTTAACTACATTTTGGCTTTGTTTTGTGACAAAAAGGGGGAGAGAGTTAGAGAGAACTTTGAACAATGTTGACTGCATGAAACATCAAGGGTTGACTGCATGAAACATCAAGGTAAGTGAACAATGTTTGATATGAAAACTGGATGAATATCAAGGTAAGTATTACTCCAACTTCCATTCTCAACTTGAGGTTTTTCAGCTGTATGAATGCATGCCTCGACTAACTATTTGCTAACTATTTGGGCATGTAATATAACTAACAAGTTGATGTTCACTAACAAGTTTGTGACACTTGGTTTTTGATTGCATAGAAGATATGTTGGTTCTTAACTCTGATCAATTACATATCTATATATATATTAGTTTGTCACAAACATGTTCATGACATTTGGTTTTTACGTGCAAAGAAGATATGTTGGTGTTTTTTTAACTATGATCAGTTTACATATCTGAATATAAATGTCATGGTAAGTATAAATGAGTTTAAACTTCATCTCTGTTTGTGGTTTTTGAATGATACAAAATTCTTGAGGTATCTAACGATTTCTTTTGTCAAGAATGATTTCTTTTTGCAGAGAGTACAGATGTCTAAGTCTAGAGTCTGTTTTAGGAGTTTAACTCATGTATTGTATTTTGGATCTCCATTGTAAATTTTTGTTGTATGGTGATAGCAACAAAAATATCTTTTTGAATTTTCTTTAGTGGATCTGTGTTTTGTCACGAAACCGCCAAAGGGGGAGATTGTTACGGAATTTGAGTTGGCGTAGTTTCGTGAAAGTTTCAAGTCCTGAAGATTGAAGGTGAAGAAAGTTGGATCATTTAACTCAATCTCAAGAAAGAAGAATTCAAAAGGATCAGGTATGTGTAACTAAAGAATTTGTGTGATCCGAATACTTCTTGTAGTGTAGAAACACTTGGAAGAATCTTTCATTGCATTAAAATCAAAAACTGGACTTGGGACATGTTCAGGATCCGGATCAGGCTGTTCGATCCGGATCCCGAAGGTGGTTCGTTCATACATCGTCGCAATCCGGATCGTAGTCTCTTGATCCGGATCCCGAACGTTGAGTTTACCATCTACCTTGAACGATCCGGATCTTGCTTCGCAATCCGGATCCCGAACGTTGATGTTTGGTGAACTGTATGAACGATCCGGATCGTAGTCACATGATCCGGATCCCGAACCTTCGTTTTTCTGGAATTGGCTGTTTCGTTATGACGATCCGGATCTCAGTTATCACGATCCGGATCGCCGTCCGTAAAATTCCAGAAATGGCAGGTTTTTTGATTCTTATCTCCTTCCTAGGGTTTCTAACCTATAAATAGACCCTATGTCTTTCTTTCTAGGGTCAATCCACATAGCCGTCATTTTCATATATCATCTTATACGGCTATAGATCCACATATAGAGAAGAAAGAAAATCATTAGAGAATACTCTATGTTTCTTCATCTATATTGATTAGTTTGATTCTAGGTTTTCATACTCACATCTTGAGTTGAATCAAACTAATGAATACTTAGATGGTATTTCCGATCTATCTTCGATCTAAGTATTCGGCGGATCATCACCACCCAAAAAACAACGATTACCCCAAAATCGGCGCGTGGATTCGCGTGTCCTTGTGGATTCAAGGTTCATTCGCTCTCGTGGATTCGGAGCGAGGCACGTTCGTGGATTCGAAGGGTGCTATTGGGTGAAGACCGTGGATTCGGTCGGACGTCGTGGATTCGACGTTGGACGCCGTGGATTCGGCGTTGGGCGCAGATCGTGGATTCGAGAAGCGTCTGGAGCGAGCGGAGAAGATCCTCTAGGAGCGTATGGAAAAGGTTGAGTCGTAAGTGTGTACGGTAAATCACCTTGTACGTGTTTTAATTCTAGTGGATTTCTGCCGTGTTATCGGTCCCGTGGTTTTTTACTCCGGTGATGGAGTTTTCCACGTAAAAATCTTGCGAGTTATTTTCATTTCCGCATTGGGTTTTTTATCGCAACGATTTTTGAGTGTTTATACGTTTACACCTATTCACCCCCCTCTAGGTGTTTCTTCCCCTATTTAGATCCGTATTATATACGACCCAACATTTTTGAGAAGTGGATTCTACACATGGAGAAACTTTTCCACGATACCTTCGTAGCGGAGGGAGACCGGGTGTGGTTGGCAACACACCATCTTGAGGGCGATGCTTACCAGTGGTGGACGGACATTCGGGATGACCCCATGACCGATTTGGCGGCAATCACATGGCCGCGATTCAAGAAGATGCTTGTAATGAAGTATTTTCCGGTGAGCGCAAAAAGACAAATGGAAAGAGATCTTTGCAACTTGAGGCAAGGAGACAAAACCGTGGCTGAGTACGAAAGGGAATTTACTCGACTACTTAACTGTATTCCGCACGTTGTGAGGGACGACGAGGACAAGGCCCGTATGTTTGAGAACGCCCTTAGACCGTCCATTTTCAGATTGGTTCAGACCCTAAACCTCCAAACCTACCGGGAGGTTGTGGACCGTGCCTTGATAGTGGAGAAAGGCGCGGAGATTGCTAAGGAAGAGAGAGAAGCTCTTGATAGGACGCGAGGCAAGAGGTCGGCGACCAAGGGCGCAAGTCATAAGGCCTATTCGAAGAAACCGCCGAAGCACCCGAGGAGCCAGTCTGGAGGACGCGGCTCATCTTCACACCGGGGAGGACCTGACCGTCGGCGGCCACCGCATTGCGTGATTTGTGGTGGACCCCATGTGCCGCCGCAATGCCCGCAGCGTGGAGGCAAGTGCTACCTTTGTGGCCAGGAGGGCCACTTTCGATCAGAGTGCCCGCGAGGCTCGACACCGACACCTTCATCAGCATCGGCACCAGTTATTCAAGGACAAGTGACCCCGCCCACCTACTCTTAGTCTGGGGGACCACCGGCGTCGCGACAGTACGAGGGGCCACGGCAGGCTCCAAGCGGGCACATGTATGCGGCCCAAACCGAGGAGGCTTCAGCGGCAGAGGACGTCGTTGCAGGTATTATTTTGATTCATAGCATTCGAGTTCAAACTTTATTTGACACTGGTGCATCTCATTCATTCATTGACCGGCTGTTTGCCGAGTTGCATGGCAGCGAGTTAGTTCCTACCTTGCATCCAGGACGAGTCTTAGTTCCCGATCATACTTTGGAGATTCGGGAGTTTTCCCCTAGTTGTCCTATTAGGATTGGGGATTGGATTTTGCTGGCAGATTTGTTGGCCCTCCATAGACTTGGAGAATTCGATGTGGTATTGGGCATGGACTGGCTCACAAGATATCATGCTACCATTGATTGTGAGAATCGACTCGTGACGTTTCGAGAACCGGGACAAGAGGAAATTGTGTTCAGAGGCTGCAAAAGTTCGCTGTTTGCGATGACTATCTCTTCCACCAGAGCAAAACAGTTGATTAGGTGTGGATGTGTCGCCTACCTGGCTACCGTTGTGGATAGGAGCAGTGAGACTCCGAGAGTGGAGGATATCCCAGTTGTGAGAGAGTTTGCTGATGTGTTCCCGGCAGAGCTACCAGGGATGCCTCCGGATAGAGAGATCGAGTTTGTGGTGGATCTGATCCCTGGAACTACCCCAATCTCGAAAGCACCATATAGGATGGCACCGGCAGAGTTAAAAGAGCTCAAGGCACAGCTTCAAGACTTGTTGGAAAAAGGCTTCATCCGACCGAGCGTTTCACCTTGGGGAGCACCAGTTTTGTTCGTCAAGAAAAATGATGGATCGCTTTGCCTTTGCGTGGACTATCGTGAGCTTAACAAGGTCACAATTAAGAATAAGTATCCATTGCCGAGGATTGATGATTTGTTTGATCAACTCCAAGGATCAAGAGTGTATTCGAAGATTGACCTTCAGTCTGGATACCACCAACTCAAGATCAAGCCCGAGGATGTTCCTAGGACGGCTTTTAGGACACGGTATGGACACTATGAGTTTACTGTTATGCCATTTGGGCTCACTAATGCCCCAGCAGCTTTTATGGATTTGATGAACCGTGTCTTCAAGCCCTTTTTGGATAGATTCATCGTGGTGTTCATCGACGACATTTTGGTGTACTCTCGAAGTGACGAAGAGCATGAGGATCACTTGCGGCATGTATTGCAATTACTTCGGGAGAAAGAGCTCTACGCCAAGTTGAGGAAATGTGAGTTTTGGCTACGAGAGGTAGCGTTCTTGGGTCATGTAATATCGGATATAGGAATAGCCGTGGACCCCAAGAAAATTGAGGCAATCAAGGATTGGCCTAGACCGATGAACATCACCGAGATTCGGAGCTTCATCGGTCTGGCCGGCTACTATCGGCGTTTTGTTGAGGGATTCGCAAGGTTATCTACTCCCCTCACGCGACTAACACATAAAGGCACCAAGTTTATTTGGAATGATGCGTGTGAGGGAAGCTTTAGGGAATTGAAGGAACGGTTGACAACCGCCCCGATCTTGGCTTTGCCTACTGCAGGAGCGGGATACGTGATCTACAGTGATGCTTCCTTGAGTGGGTTAGGGTGTGTTTTGATGCAAAACGAGAAGGTTATTGCTTATGACTCTTGTCAATTAAAGGACTACGAGAAAAACTATCCCACTCATGATTTGGAATTAGCCGCTATGGTATTTGCATTGAAGCTGTGGCGACACTACTTATACGGTGAGCATTGTGAGGTATATACTGATCATAAGAGTCTAAAGTACCTCTTTACTCAGAAGGAGTTGAATCTTAGGCAGCGCAGATGGTTGGAGCTGCTTAAGGATTATGATTTGACTATTCTCTACCACCCTGGGAAAGCAAATGTAGTGGCAGATGCTCTAAGTCGCAAATCGATGGAGAACTTAGCGATGATGATCACTTACCAACAACCATTACTTCAAGATATGAGACGGTTGGAGTTGGAGGTTGTGGCACCCGAGACACCCAAGAGATTGATGGCATTGGTGTTGCAACCGACTCTTATGGAAAGGATCAAGATGAAACAAGTCCAAGATCCTAGTTTGGAAAAGATTCAGGCTACACTTGTGGATGGCAGAGCAGGTGAGTTTCATGTGGATGATCACGGCGCACTTCGTTTTCGAAGTCGACTTTATGTACCGGCGGATTTGGAGATCAAAGAAGAGATCCTGAAGGAAGCACACCGAGCACCTTATTCTCTTCACCCAGGTGGCACCAAAATGTACAAGGACTTAAGGTTGCTTTATTGGTGGCCCGGCATGAAGAATGACGTTGGAAAATTTGTGGCTCAATGCTTGACATGTCAACAAGTGAAAGCCGAGCACCGACTTCCCGCAGGCAAGTTGCAGAGCTTACCCATTCCCGTGTGGAAGTGGGAGAGGATCACCATGGATTTTGTTGTTGGATTGCCTCGCTCTCAGGCTGGTCATGATGCTATTTGGGTGATCGTGGATAGGTTAACCAAATCTGCTCATTTTATCCCTATCCATACTACTTGGTTTAGAGAGAAGCTTGCACAAATTTACCTTGATGAGATTGTGCGATTGCATGGAGTGCCTGTTTCTATAGTTTCGGATCGAGATCCAAGATTCGCATCTCATTTTTGGAGGAGCCTTCACGAGGCCCTAGGCACGCAACTGGATTTCAGTACAGCTTTCCACCCCCAGAGTGATGGGCAGTCTGAGCGAACCATACAAATCTTGGAGGACATGCTCAGAGCATGTGTTTTGGATTATCAGAGTGGTTGGCATCAATATCTACCGATGGCTGAGTTTGCCTATAACAATAGTTATCAAACAAGTATCAAGATGGCGCCATTCGAGGCTCTTTATGGAAGAAAGTGCCGATCACCTCTTCATTGGAGCGAGGTGAGAGAACGATTGATTTTAGGCCCCGATGTACTTCAAGAGGCCGAAGACAAGGTTCGACTAGCTCGGGAACGTTTGATTTCAGCTCAAAGTCGACAAAAGAGTTACGCGGATAAGCGTCGGCGCGATTTGGAATTTCAAGTTGGAGACCATGTGTAATAGCCGCGGGTTTTCGAACCGCTTTTAGGCAAAGGGGTCCGGGGGTTTGATTTTCTTTTGTCATTCTGGGCAGGCCGTCGGGGGCTCGCGGGCATTTTTTTTTGAGAATAAAGCTCGCGAAGCGGAGGCCGGCGGCGCGATCGGATCGGATTTCCGACCCCGGAAGCTCCCGGAATAAATTTTCGAAGTTGCTGCGGTTCGGGTGTCCGGCACGTCCCTTTTGAGGTAAACCAGACCCGGATTTAACGATATTTTTGATTCAAGCTAGTTAATTCTTTCGCACCGGCTCAGTCTAATTTTCTGTAAATTTTCGGGATCCGACATAAATTAATTTAATTTATTTCGTTCTATCTATCCGGGTTAATTTGGGGCTAGGTTAGCATTTGGAGTTGGACGCGGGTTGGGCTCGATCGTACCAAAATAGCTAATTAATTGGGGGTTTGAGAGGTGAGGGTTGGGAACCCCTTCTCAGTATTCTACCCCTTTGGCATGCACGACCCGAGCGAAGACGGTCGAGGAGAGGGGAGAACGCCGCATCCCCACCACCACCACACCGGACCTACGAGAACGGACGATCCCCTCTTCCCAAACCTTCGTCGTTCTCATCAAGGTGTGCGAAGGAGCCGAGCGGGAGTACCAGGACGCGAGGGAGCGGAGCGTTGACGCCTACTAGCGACAGGTGGGTTGAGTGTGATATTTGGCATCGAACCACATTGATTGTTTTAATTCAAATATTATATGTTACCGTTCACTTCAGTAATCATTATTCTAGATGCTACGGATTATTGCTACACATCGATAGTTACGTAGTCTCGTGTTTTGATGCTTCAGCTACCGTCTTTCCTTCGACTATGCTAATAGTAGGGCAACATGAGTTTACATGCCTCTACCTTATTCTGATTCATGCATCATGGTTACTGCTTTACTATTTCATATACATTGCGATTACTGCATTACTATTGCTCATATATTGTGGTTACTGTGCTCGAGGCTGCAACACGTGCACCCGCGGTTTGGCCACCGTGAGGGGTGCACTTTTCCGGAAAAGAGGTCGTAGGACCCGTGTATACCCACGAGGTGACGTAGTGGGGCCCCTTATTAGCTGTGGGGTTGAGGCGCCGAGGTGCGAGCGGAGCGACCCGCCGGTTTAGTTGTCCAGCGCGGTCGCGGTGCTGCAGGTACGGTATGGGCCGTCGGTAGTGGACCGACGCGGCAGAGTATTACAGGATGCAGATATACAGGTTACCATTTTTCCCCCCCCCCCCAAAAGGGTGGTTGCTCCGGTTGTCACCACGGTTTGTTTTTATTATTTCCCCTGCACGGCATTTATTAGTCACTGACTTCCCACTTCGTGACAGGGCCCAGGCGAGGGGAGAGGTAGGTGGCGGTGAGGACGGGGCGGACACAGCGGGACCGTTGGAGACCCTGAACTTTATACTTTCCTTTTCTTTTCCGCTTTTCATTTATATTGTGGGCATGTGTGAGGTTCCCGATACCCTTGTGGGGTCGACGTAGATGTCGGTATTTGATTATCTGTTTATGCACTACCTTTCCCTTTATTTCCTACTGGCCATTTGAAAAGCGAATCAAAAACAAAGAAAAGATTGCGAAAACCGTTTTCAAAGTCTAAGTGTCGTGTGGGCACTGATTTCAAAACCTTGTGGATTTATGGATTGCGAAATGAGCTTTCAAAACTTGGGTGTCGTGTGGGCACCGTTTTCAAAACCCTGGGGTTTATGCTGATTTCGAAACTCGTTTTCAAAACTTAAGTGCCGGGTGGGCACTCTTTAAAAACCGTGGATTTATCCTTTCAAGTTGAAGTGGCCATGCGCTTAAATATTTAGAATACTGGTTGTATGTAATTGAATGTTGTGATTGAATGGTTATGTTTGCTTGGGAGATGTATTCAACCACACGCCGTGCACGTACAGGGGAGACTCTGTCCGTTTGCAGAGAGATCCTGTATGTGCGGCGGGTCTGGGCACGCACCGGGGAAGAAAGAGACCTTTCAAAAAAAAAAAAAAAAAATGCCGTTTCCGCTAAAACAAACCCCCGGGGCGTGACAGATTAAGATGGTATCAGAGACTTCATTCAATCACAACAGCTAGTGCCGACATCCGTGGGAATGCCTCACATACCTACGAATAAATGAAATGGGTGGGGCATAGGATTTTAGAACGTGAGTGAACGGGGGGCGGGAGTTTGAATCTTTCCTCGCATAAAAGGGTACACTGGTTGTAGTTACTGTCTAATTTTGACCTTCTTGTGAGTGACAGATATGGCCCGTACAAGGTCATCGGCGGGGGACGCCGAGGCGGAGGCGACAACGTCGACGGCCACGGAGAACCAACTCCTGCGGCAACAATTGCGGGAAATGGCGGGGCAATTGGCTACCCTCACCGATCACGTACGCCAGATGACGCAGCAGCAGGCCGCACCTGTGACGGCCGCCCCGGTCCCTCCGCCGGGGCCGACAGCACCGGCCGCGGCACCGCCGACAGCACCACCACCAGCGGCGACTACGGGGCCGGCGCCAGGCACTCATTGATTGCGACAAGCGACAACTGCGGCTACAAGAACCGGGCTTCCCCGAACATGTGTACATAATGGGCAAGAGCATCTCCTTCCCGGCGGTTATTTCAGCGGCACGGGCCAGAAGACTGGTTGAGGGGGGGTGCGTGGCCTATCTAGCATCGGTGGATTTGGCTACTCGACCCTCGACGACACTTGCAGATATCCCAGTGGTGAGGGACTATCCTGACGTTTTCCCCGCGGAGTTGCCGGGGATGCCTCCGGAGAGGGAGGTGGAGTTCCCTATTGAGCTGCTGCCAGGCACGCAGCCTATTACGAAGGCCCCTTACCGAATGGCCTTCGCGGAGCTGAAGGAGCTTAAGGCACAACTGGAAGATCTCTTGGACAAAGGGTTCATCCGACCGAGTGTGTCACCCTGGGGCGCACCGGTACTCTTTGTACGGAAGAAAGATGGAAGCCTGCGGCTCTGCATTGACTACAGAGGGATAAACAAAGTCACGGTGAAGAATAAGTACCCCCTACCCAGAATCGACGACCTCTTCGATCAGTTACGGGGAGCGACGGTCTTCTCTAAAATTGACCTACAGTCGGGCTATCATCAACTCCGAGTTCGAAATGAAGATATCCCCAAGACCGCCTTCCGGACTCGATACGGCCACTACGAGTTCACGGTGATGCCTTTCGGGCTTACGAACGCCCCCGCTGTTTTCATGGACATGATGAACCGGATCTTCAGACCCTTCTTGGATCGGTTCGTGGTAGTCTTCATCGACGACATCCTGATTTACTCTACTACCGACGAGGAGCACGAGGACCATCTACGGACGATCCTGCAAACCCTCAGAGAGCAGAAGCTGTTCGCTAAACTCAAGAAGTGTGAATTCTGGCTGCGGGAAGTTGGCTTCCTAGGGCATGTAATCTCGGCACAGGGGATCGCTGTGGACCCCAAAAAGGTAGAAGCAGTGGTAGACTGGCGGCCGCCGACGTCGGTGACAGAAGTACAAAGTTTTCTAGGGCTGGCAGGATACTACCGGCGTTTCGTTGAGGGTTTCGCAAAGATCGCTACCCCTTTAAACCGATTGACCAGAAAAGGCGAGAAGTTCATATGGACGGCCAAGTGCCAGGAGAGTTTTGAGGAACTCAAGAAGAGATTAACTAAGGCACCAATACTGGTGCTGCCGACGCCCGGAGAGGATTATGAAGTGTACTGCGATGCGTCAAGGATCGGTCTTGGAGGTGTTCTGATGCAACAGGGGAAGGTGATCGCCTACGCGTCCAGGCAGCTGAAGGACTACGAAAGGAACTACCTGATACACGACTTGGAATTGGCCGCCGTGGTCTTCGTTTTGAAACTGTGGAGGCATTACCTCTTCGGAGTCCACTGCAACGTTTTCTCAGATCATCAAAGTCTTAAGTACATCTTTACCCAAAAAGAGTTAAACTTGCGGCAGAGACGGTGGCTCGAGTTGCTGAAGGATTACGACTTGACGATCCAATATCACCCCGGGAAGTCAATGTGGTGGCAGACGCACTGAGCAGAAAAGGGCATCGGGACGGGGCGTCGGAGAGCGCGCTGACAAAGCAGGACCACCTGATCGCGGAGTTCGCGCGAATGCAGTTGGAGGTGGTGCCTGCGGGCACAGTTCTGCAACTCCTAGCCTTGGTGGTCAAGCCGACGCTATTCGAGAAGATCCAGGAGGGACAGCAGACCGATCTGCACCTACAGCGCTTACGAGACAAGATTCCCCAGGGTCAAGAGATTGACTTTGCGGTGAAAGACGACGGCACCCTATGTTTCCACGGGCGGGTCTGTGTGCCGGATTCACCAGAGTTGAAGAATGAAATCTTAGCGGAGGCACATCGAGCCCCTTATGCGGCACACCCGGGGGGCACGAAGATGTACAGGGATCTCAAACAGACGTTCTGGTGGCCTAAGTTAAAAGAAGACGTGACGCGATACGTAGCCCACTGCCTAGTATGTCAACAGATAAAGGCCGAACACCAGCGACCAGCAGGGAAGCTACAGCCCTTACCGGTACCAGAGTGGAAATGGGACCAGATCACCATGGATTTTGTCACTGGATTCCCACGTTCACAACAGGGCCACGACGCGATCTGGGTTGTAGTTGACCGGTTAACCAAGTCAGCACACTTCCTACCAATTCACACCACTTGGACCCGCGAACGGCTAGCTCAAGTCTACATCAGCGAGATCGTGAGACTACATGGGGTACCGGCATCGATCACCTCGGACAGAGACACGCGCTTTGTCTCGAAGTTTTGGCAAAGTCTCCAGCAGGCCATGGGGACCAGATTACATTTCAGCACCGCCTTCCACCCTCAGACGGACGGACAGTCAGAGCGCACGATACAAACCCTAGAAGACCTGCTTCGCGCCTGTGTGCTTGATTGGGGAATCGGTTGGTCACGCTACCTACCTCTCGTGGAATTTGCCTACAACAACAGCTACCAGGCCAGCATTCAGATGGCGCCCTACGAAGCACTGTATGGAAGGCGCTGCCGATCCCCGATCTGCTGGGACGACTTGGGAGAGCGGAAACTTTTGGGACCCGACTTAGTGGAAGAAACTGAAGAGAAAGTGCGCCTTATCAGACAGCGCTTGCTGACCGCCCAGAGTCGACAGAAGAGTTACGCAGACCAGAGGCGCCGGGACTTGGAGTTTCAAGTGGGGGAACATGTGTTTTTTGCGGGTCTCGCCATCCAGAGGAATCAGGCGTTTCGGGCTAAGGGGCAAGCTGAGCCCACGGTTTGTGGGGCCATTTGAGATTCTAGAGCGTATCGGCCCAGTAGCTTACCGCCTCGCCCTACCACCAAACCTCGACCGAGTCCACGATGTGTTCCACGTATCAATGCTTCGGAAATA
The DNA here is from genome assembly GCA_029204045.2 of Tillandsia leiboldiana. Lineage (NCBI taxonomy): Eukaryota > Viridiplantae > Streptophyta > Magnoliopsida > Poales > Bromeliaceae > Tillandsia > Tillandsia leiboldiana. The sequence continues at coordinate 2,434 of JAQNDB010004250.1, read as the reverse complement.
TCTCCCCGACCCATCACATGTCCTGGACACCTCTGCACTCGAACTTAAGGAGGACCTGAGCTTCGAAGAAACCCCAGTGAAGATCCTGGCAAGGGAAACAAAATCACTACGAAATCGGGCTATCCCCTACGTGAAAGTACATTGGAGCAACCATGAAGAGCGAGAAGCCACTTGGGAACTGGAATCCAAGATGAGGGAGTGCTACCCCGACCTTTTCACTCCTATCCGGGTTTGAGTTTCGAGGACGAAACTCGTTGTTAGAGGTGAGTGGTGTAATAGCCGCGGGTTTTCGAACCGCTTTTAGGCAAAGGGGTCCGGGGGTTTGATTTTCTTTTGTCATTCTGGGCAGGCCGTCGGGGGCTCGCGGGCATTTTTTTTTGAGAATAAAGCTCGCGAAGCGGAGGCCGGCGGCGCGATCGGATCGGATTTCCGACCCCGGAAGCTCCCGGAATAAATTTTCGAAGTTGCTGCGGTTCGGGTGTCCGGCACGTCCCTTTTGAGGTAAACCAGACCCGGATTTAACGATATTTTTGATTCAAGCTAGTTAATTCTTTCGCACCGGCTCAGTCTAATTTTCTGTAAATTTTCGGGATCCGACATAAATTAATTTAATTTATTTCGTTCTATCTATCCGGGTTAATTTGGGGCTAGGTTAGCATTTGGAGTTGGACGCGGGTTGGGCTCGATCGTACCAAAACAGCTAATTAATTGGGGGTTTGAGAGGTGAGGGTTGGGAACCCCTTCTCAGTATTCTACCCCTTTGGCACGCACGACCCGAGCGAAGACGGTCGAGGAGAGGGGAGAACGCCGCATCCCCACCACCACCACACCGGACCTACGAGAACGGACGATCCCCTCTTCCCAAACCTTCGTCGTTCTCATCAAGGTGTGCGAAGGAGCCGAGCGGGAGTACCAGGACGCGAGGGAGCGGAGCGTTGACGCCTACTAGCGACAGGTGGGTTGAGTGTGATATTTGGCATCGAACCACATTGATTGTTTTAATTCAAATATTATATGTTACCGTTCACTTCAGTAATCATTATTCTAGATGCTACGGATTATTGCTACACATCGATAGTTACGTAGTCTCGTGTTTTGATGCTTCAGCTACCGTCTTTCCTTCGACTATGCTAATAGTAGGGCAACATGAGTTTACACGCCTCTACCTTATTCTGATTCATGCATCATGGTTACTGCTTTACTATTTCATATACATTGCGATTACTGCATTACTATTGCTCATATATTGTGGTTACTGTGCTCGAGGCTGCAACACGTGCACCCGCAGTTTGGCCACCGTGAGGGGTGCACTTTTCCGGAAAAGAGGTCGTAGGACCCGTGTATACCCACGAGGTGACGTAGTGGGGCCCCTTATTAGCTGTGGGGTTGAGGCGCCGAGGTGCGAGCGGAGCGACCCGCCGGTTTAGTTGTCCGGCGCGGTCGCGGTTGCTCGCAGGTACGGTATGGGCCGTCGGTAGTGACCGGACGCGGGCTCAGAGTATTACAGAGGCAGATTAACAGGTTACCATTTCCCCCCCCCCCCCCGCCCCAAAGGGTGGTGTTGCTCCCGGTTGTCACCACGGTTTGTTTTTATTATTCCCCTGCACAGCATTTATTAGTCCACTGACTTCCCACTTCGTGCCAGGGCCCCAGGCGAGGGGACGAGGTTATGTGGCGGTTGAGGACGGTGCGGACACAGCGGGACCGTTGGAGACGCCTGAACTTTATACTTTCCTTTTCTTTTCCGCTTTCATTTATATTGTTGGGCATGTGTGAGGTTCCCGATACCCTTGTGGGGTCGACGTAGATGTGGTATTTGATTATCTGTTTATGCACTACCTTTCCCTTTATTTTCCTACTGGCCATTTGAAAAGCGAATCAAAAACAAAGAAAAGGTGCGAAAACCGTTTTCAAAGTCTAAGTGTCGTGTGGTGCACTGATTTCAAAAACTTGTGGATTTATGGGTGCGAAATGACTTTCAAACTGGGTGTTGGTGGGCAGTTTTCAAACCCTGGGGTTTATGCTGATTTCGAAACTCGTTTTCAAACTAAGTGCCGGGTGGGCACTCTTTAAAAACCGTGGGTTATCCTTTCAAGTTGAAGTGGCCATGCGCTTAAATATTTAGAATACTGGTTGTATGTAATTGAATGTTGTGAGTGAATGGTTATGTTTGCTTGGGAGATGTATTCAACCCACACGCCGTGCACGTACAGGGAGAACTCTGTCCGTTTGCAGAGAGATCTGTATGTGCGGGGTCTGGGCACGCACCGGGGAAGAAAAGAGACCTTCAAAAAAAAAAAAAAAAATGTCGTTTCCGCTAAAACAAACCCGGGGCGTGACACCATGTCTTCCTAAAAGTATCGCCGACTAGAGGAGTCTAAGAGATTTGGCATCCGAGGGAAGCTACGTCCCGATTTATTGGACCTTTTGAGAT